>CAKAJI010000157.1:22500-40583 GCA_916610255.1 Lasioglossum lativentre | reverse complement strand
CGCCGGAAGTTAACTCGGTAAATACGCGTCCGAGAGAACTGGCGTCACGACACACGGTTTCGTATGCACAGTTTACCACGAATATAACGTTTAAAATCATCTAGGAACGATAGGAAAAAAGTTTACTCTTACCGCGAACCGTCTAACCGACACGGCGCGGTACTTAGCAATTTTATCGTTCCAGCGATACCTAAGCGACTCGCCGGAAGTTAACTCGGTAAATACGCGTCCGAGAGAACTGGCGTCACGACACACGGTTTCGTATGCACAGTTTACCACGAATATAACGTTTAAAATCATCTAGGAACGATAGGAAAAAAGTTTACTCTTACCGCGAACCGTCTAACCGACACGGCGCGGTACTTAGCAATATTATCGTTCCAGCGATACCTAAGCGACTCGCCGGAAGTTAACTCGGTAAATACGCGTCCGAGAGAACTGGCGTCACGACACACGGTTTCGTATGCACAGTTTACCACGAATATAACGTTTAAAATCATCTAGGAACGATAGGAAAAAAGTTTACTCTTACCGCGAACCGTCTAACCGACACGGCGCGGTACTTAGCAATTTTATCGTTCCAGCGATACCTAAGCGACTCGCCGGAAGTTAACTCGGTAAATACGCGTCCGAGAGAACTGGCGTCACGACACACGGTTTCGTATGCACAGTTTACCACGAATATAACGTTTAAAATCATCTAGGAACGATAGGAAAAAAGTTTACTCTTACCGCGAACCGTCTAACCGACACGGCGCGGTACTTAGCAATTTTATCGTTCCAGCGATACCTAAGCGACTCGCCGGAAGTTAACTCGGTAAATACGCGTCCGAGAGAACTGGCGTCACGACACACGGTTTCGTATGCACAGTTTACCACGAATATAACGTTTAAAATCATCTAGGAACGATAGGAAAAAAGTTTACTCTTACCGCGAACCGTCTAACCGACACGGCGCGGTACTTAGCAATTTTATCGTTCCAGCGATACCTAAGCGACTCGCCGGAAGTTAACTCGGTAAATACGCGTCCGAGAGAACTGGCGTCACGACACACGGTTTCGTATGCACAGTTTACCACGAATATAACGTTTAAAATCATCTAGGAACGATAGGAAAAAAGTTTACTCTTACCGCGAACCGTCTAACCGACACGGCGCGGTACTTAGCAATTTTATCGTTCCAGCGATACCTAAGCGACTCGCCGGAAGTTAACTCGGTAAATACGCGTCCGAGAGAACTGGCGTCACGACACACGGTTTCGTATGCACAGTTTACCACGAATATAACGTTTAAAATCATCTAGGAACGATAGGAAAAAAGTTTACTCTTACCGCGAACCGTCTAACCGACACGGCGCGGTACTTAGCAATTTTATCGTTCCAGCGATACCTAAGCGACTCGCCGGAAGTTAACTCGGTAAATACGCGTCCGAGAGAACTGGCGTCACGACACACGGTTTCGTATGCACAGTTTACCACGAATATAACGTTTAAAATCATCTAGGAACGATAGGAAAAAAGTTTACTCTTACCGCGAACCGTCTAACCGACACGGCGCGGTACTTAGCAATTTTATCGTTCCAGCGATACCTAAGCGACTCGCCGGAAGTTAACTCGGTAAATACGCGTCCGAGAGAACTGGCGTCACGACACACGGTTTCGTATGCACAGTTTACCACGAATATAACGTTTAAAATCATCTAGGAACGATAGGAAAAAAGTTTACTCTTACCGCGAACCGTCTAACCGACACGGCGCGGTACTTAGCAATTTTATCGTTCCAGCGATACCTAAGCGACTCGCCGGAAGTTAACTCGGTAAATACGCGTCCGAGAGAACTGGCGTCACGACACACGTTTTCGTATGCACAGTTTACCACGAATATAACGTTTAAAATCATCTAGGAACGATAGGAAAAAAGTTTACTCTTACCGCGAACCTTCTAACCGACACGGCGCGGTACTTAGCAATTTTATCGTTCCAGCGATACCTAAGCGACTCGCCGGAAGTTAACTCGGTAAATACGCGTCCGAGAGAACTGGCGTCACGACACACGGTTTCGTATGCACAGTTTACCACGAATATAACGTTTAAAATCATCTAGGAACGATAGGAAAAAAGTTTACTCTTACCGCGAACCGTCTAACCGACACGGCGCGGTACTTAGCAATTTTATCGTTCCAGCGATACCTAAGCGACTCGCCGGAAGTTAACTCGGTAAATACGCGTCCGAGAGAACTGGCGTCACGACACACGGTTTCGTATGCACAGTTTACCACGAATATAACGTTTAAAATCATCTAGGAACGATAGGAAAAAAGTTTACTCTTACCGCGAACCGTCTAACCGACACGGCGCGGTACTTAGCAATTTTATCGTTCCAGCGATACCTAAGCGACTCGCCGGAAGTTAACTCGGTAAATACGCGTCCGAGAGAACTGGCGTCACGACACACGGTTTCGTATGCACAGTTTACCACGAATATAACGTTTAAAATCATCTAGGAACGATAGGAAAAAAGTTTACTCTTACCGCGAACCGTCTAACCGACACGGCGCGGTACTTAGCAATTTTATCGTTCCAGCGATACCTAAGCGACTCGCCGGAAGTTAACTCGGTAAATACGCGTCCGAGAGAACTGGCGTCACGACACACGGTTTCGTATGCACAGTTTACCACGAATATAACGTTTAAAATCATCTAGGAACGATAGGAAAAAAGTTTACTCTTACCGCGAACCGTCTAACCGACACGGCGCGGTACTTAGCAATTTTATCGTTCCAGCGATACCTAAGCGACTCGCCGGAAGTTAACTCGGTAAATACGCGTCCGAGAGAACTGGCGTCACGACACACGGTTTCGTATGCACAGTTTACCACGAATATAACGTTTAAAATCATCTAGGAACGATAGGAAAAAAGTTTACTCTTACCGCGAACCGTCTAACCGACACGGCGCGGTACTTAGCAATTTTATCGTTCCAGCGATACCTAAGCGACTCGCCGGAAGTTAACTCGGTAAATACGCGTCCGAGAGAACTGGCGTCACGACACACGGTTTCGTATGCACAGTTTACCACGAATATAACGTTTAAAATCATCTAGGAACGATAGGAAAAAAGTTTACTCTTACCGCGAACCGTCTAACCGACACGGCGCGGTACTTAGCAATTTTATCGTTCCAGCGATACCTAAGCGACTCGCCGGAAGTTAACTCGGTAAATACGCGTCCGAGAGAACTGGCGTCACGACACACGGTTTCGTATGCACAGTTTACCACGAATATAACGTTTAAAATCATCTAGGAACGATAGGAAAAAAGTTTACTCTTACCGCGAACCGTCTAACCGACACGGCGCGGTACTTAGCAATTTTATCGTTCCAGCGATACCTAAGCGACTCGCCGGAAGTTAACTCGGTAAATACGCGTCCGAGAGAACTGGCGTCACGACACACGGTTTCGTATGCACAGTTTACCACGAATATAACGTTTAAAATCATCTAGGAACGATAGGAAAAAAGTTTACTCTTACCGCGAACCGTCTAACCGACACGGCGCGGTACTTAGCAATTTTATCGTTCCAGCGATACCTAAGCGACTCGCCGGAAGTTAACTCGGTAAATACGCGTCCGAGAGAACTGGCGTCACGACACACGGTTTCGTATGCACAGTTTACCACGAATATAACGTTTAAAATCATCTAGGAACGATAGGAAAAAAGTTTACTCTTACCGCGAACCGTCTAACCGACACGGCGCGGTACTTAGCAATTTTATCGTTCCAGCGATACCTAAGCGACTCGCCGGAAGTTAACTCGGTAAATACGCGTCCGAGAGAACTGGCGTCACGACACACGGTTTCGTATGCACAGTTTACCACGAATATAACGTTTAAAATCATCTAGGAACGATAGGAAAAAAGTTTACTCTTACCGCGAACCGTCTAACCGACACGGCGCGGTACTTAGCAATTTTATCGTTCCAGCGATACCTAAGCGACTCGCCGGAAGTTAACTCGGTAAATACGCGTCCGAGAGAACTGGCGTCACGACACACGGTTTCGTATGCACAGTTTACCACGAATATAACGTTTAAAATCATCTAGGAACGATAGGAAAAAAGTTTACTCATACCGCGAACCGTCTAACCGACACGGCGCGGTACTTAGCAATTTTATCGTTCCAGCGATACCTAAGCGACTCGCCGGAAGTTAACTCGGTAAATACGCGTCCGAGAGAACTGGCGTCACGACACACGGTTTCGTATGCACAGTTTACCACGAATATAACGTTTAAAATCATCTAGGAACGATAGGAAAAAAGTTTACTCTTACCGCGAACCGTCTAACCGACACGGCGCGGTACTTAGCAATTTTATCGTTCCAGCGATACCTAAGCGACTCGCCGGAAGTTAACTCGGTAAATACGCGTCCGAGAGAACTGGCGTCACGACACACGGTTTCGTATGCACAGTTTACCACGAATATAACGTTTAAAATCATCTAGGAACGATAGGAAAAAAGTTTACTCTTACCGCGAACCGTCTAACCGACACGGCGCGGTACTTAGCAATTTTATCGTTCCAGCGATACCTAAGCGACTCGCCGGAAGTTAACTCGGTAAATACGCGTCCGAGAGAACTGGCGTCACGACACACGGTTTCGTATGCACAGTTTACCACGAATATAACGTTTAAAATCATCTAGGAACGATAGGAAAAAAGTTTACTCTTACCGCGAACCGTCTAACCGACACGGCGCGGTACTTAGCAATTTTATCGTTCCAGCGATACCTAAGCGACTCGCCGGAAGTTAACTCGGTAAATACGCGTCCGAGAGAACTGGCGTCACGACACACGGTTTCGTATGCACAGTTTACCACGAATATAACGTTTAAAATCATCTAGGAACGATAGGAAAAAAGTTTACTCTTACCGCGAACCGTCTAACCGACACGGCGCGGTACTTAGCAATTTTATCGTTCCAGCGATACCTAAGCGACTCGCCGGAAGTTAACTCGGTAAATACGCGTCCGAGAGAACTGGCGTCACGACACACGGTTTCGTATGCACAGTTTACCACGAATATAACGTTTAAAATCATCTAGGAACGATAGGAAAAAAGTTTACTCTTACCGCGAACCGTCTAACCGACACGGCGCGGTACTTAGCAATTTTATCGTTCCAGCGATACCTAAGCGACTCGCCGGAAGTTAACTCGGTAAATACGCGTCCGAGAGAACTGGCGTCACGACACACGGTTTCGTATGCACAGTTTACCACGAATATAACGTTTAAAATCATCTAGGAACGATAGGAAAAAAGTTTACTCTTACCGCGAACCGTCTAACCGACACGGCGCGGTACTTAGCAATTTTATCGTTCCAGCGATACCTAAGCGACTCGCCGGAAGTTAACTCGGTAAATACGCGTCCGAGAGAACTGGCGTCACGACACACGGTTTCGTATGCACAGTTTACCACGAATATAACGTTTAAAATCATCTAGGAACGATAGGAAAAAAGTTTACTCTTACCGCGAACCGTCTAACCGACACGGCGCGGTACTTAGCAATTTTATCGTTCCAGCGATACCTAAGCGACTCGCCGGAAGTTAACTCGGTAAATACGCGTCCGAGAGAACTGGCGTCACGACACACGGTTTCGTATGCACAGTTTACCACGAATATAACGTTTAAAATCATCTAGGAACTATAGGAAAAAAGTTTACTCTTACCGCGAACCGTCTAACCGACACGGCGCGGTACTTAGCAATTTTATCGTTCCAGCGATACCTAAGCGACTCGCCGGAAGTTAACTCGGTAAATACGCGTCCGAGAGAACTGGCGTCACGACACACGGTTTCGTATGCACAGTTTACCACGAATATAACGTTTAAAATCATCTAGGAACGATAGGAAAAAAGTTTACTCTTACCGCGAACCGTCTAACCGACACGGCGCGGTACTTAGCAATTTTATCGTTCCAGCGATACCTAAGCGACTCGCCGGAAGTTAACTCGGTAAATACGCGTCCGAGAGAACTGGCGACACGACACACGGTTTCGTATGCACAGTTTACCACGAATATAACGTTTAAAATCATCTAGGAACGATAGGAAAAAAGTTTACTCTTACCGCGAACCGTCTAACCGACACGGCGCGGTACTTAGCAATTTTATCGTTCCAGCGATACCTAAGCGACTCGCCGGAAGTTAACTCGGTAAATACGCGTCCGAGAGAACTGGCGTCACGACACACGGTTTCGTATGCACAGTTTACCACGAATATAACGTTTAAAATCATCTAGGAACGATAGGAAAAAATTTTACTCTTACCGCGAACCGTCTAACCGACACGGCGCGGTACTTAGCAATTTTATCGTTCCAGCGATACCTAAGCGACTCGCCGGAAGTTAACTCGGTAAATACGCGTCCGAGAGAACTGGCGTCACGACACACGGTTTCGTATGCACAGTTTACCACGAATATAACGTTTAAAATCATCTAGGAACGATAGGAAAAAAGTTTACTCTTACCGCGAACCGTCTAACCGACACGGCGCGGTACTTAGCAATTTTATCGTTCCAGCGATACCTAAGCGACTCGCCGGAAGTTAACTCGGTAAATACGCGTCCGAGAGAACAGGCGTCACGACACACGGTTTCGTATGCACAGTTTACCACGAATATAACGTTTAAAATCATCTAGGAACGATAGGAAAAAAGTTTACTCTTACCGCGAACCGTCTAACCGACACGGCGCGGTACTTAGCAATTTTATCGTTCCAGCGATACCTAAGCGACTCGCCGGAAGTTAACTCGGTAAATACGCGTCCGAGAGAACTGGCGTCACGACACACGGTTTCGTATGCACAGTTTACCACGAATATAACGTTTAAAATCATCTAGGAACGATAGGAAAAAAGTTTACTCTTACCGCGAACCGTCTAACCGACACGGCGCGGTACTTAGCAATTTTATCGTTCCAGCGATACCTAAGCGACTCGCCGGAAGTTAACTCGGTAAATACGCGTCCGAGAGAACTGGCGTCACGACACACGGTTTCGTATGCACAGTTTACCACGAATATAACGTTTAAAATCATCTAGGAACGATAGGAAAAAAGTTTACTCTTACCGCGAACCGTCTAACCGACACGGCGCGGTACTTAGCAATTTTATCGTTCCAGCGATACCTAAGCGACTCGCCGGAAGTTAACTCGGTAAATACGCGTCCGAGAGAACTGGCGTCACGACACACGGTTTCGTATGCACAGTTTACCACGAATATAACGTTTAAAATCATCTAGGAACGATAGGAAAAAAGTTTACTCTTACCGCGAACCGTCTAACCGACACGGCGCGGTACTTAGCAATTTTATCGTTCCAGCGATACCTAAGCGACTCGCCGGAAGTTAACTCGGTAAATACGCGTCCGAGAGAACTGGCGTCACGACACACGGTTTCGTATGCACAGTTTACCACGAATATAACGTTTAAAATCATCTAGGAACGATAGGAAAAAAGTTTACTCTTACCGCGAACCGTCTAACCGACACGGCGCGGTACTTAGCAATTTTATCGTTCCAGCGATACCTAAGCGACTCGCCGGAAGTTAACTCGGTAAATACGCGTCCGAGAGAACTGGCGTCACGACACACGGTTTCGTATGCACAGTTTACCACGAATATAACGTTTAAAATCATCTAGGAACGATAGGAAAAAAGTTTACTCTTACCGCGAACCGTCTAACCGACACGGCGCGGTACTTAGCAATTTTATCGTTCCAGCGATACCTAAGCGACTCGCCGGAAGTTAACTCGGTAAATACGCGTCCGAGAGAACTGGCGTCACGACACACGGTTTCGTATGCACAGTTTACCACGAATATAACGTTTAAAATCATCTAGGAACGATAGGAAAAAAGTTTACTCTTACCGCGAACCGTCTAACCGACACGGCGCGGTACTTAGCAATTTTATCGTTCCAGCGATACCTAAGCGACTCGCCGGAAGTTAACTCGGTAAATACGCGTCCGAGAGAACTGGCGTCACGACACACGGTTTCGTATGCACAGTTTACCACGAATATAACTTTTAAAATCATCTAGTAACTATAGTAAAAAAGTTTACTCTTACCGCGAACCGTATAACCGACACGGCGCGGTACTTAGCAATTTTATCGTTCCAGCGATACCTAAGCGACTCGCCGGAAGTTAACTCGGTAAATACGCGTCCGAGAGAACTGGCGTCACGACACACGGTTTCGTATGCACAGTTTACCACGAATATAACGTTTAAAATCATCTAGGAACGATAGGAAAAAAGTTTACTCTTACCGCGAACCGTCTAACCGACACGGCGCGGTACTTAGCAATTTTATCGTTCCAGCGATACCTAAGCGACTCGCCGGAAGTTAACTCGGTAAATACGCGTCCGAGAGAACTGGCGTCACGACACACGGTTTCGTATGCACAGTTTACCACGAATATAACGTTTAAAATCATCTAGGAACGATAGGAAAAAAGTTTACTCTTACCGCGAACCGTCTAACCGACACGGCGCGGTACTTAGCAATTTTATCGTTCCAGCGATACCTAAGCGACTCGCCGGAAGTTAACTCGGTAAATACGCGTCCGAGAGAACTGGCGTCACGACACACGGTTTCGTATGCACAGTTTACCACGAATATAACGTTTAAAATCATCTAGGAACGATAGGAAAAAAGTTTACTCTTACCGCGAACCGTCTAACCGACACGGCGCGGTACTTAGCAATTTTATCGTTCCAGCGATACCTACGCGACTCGCCGGAAGTTAACTCGGTAAATACGCGTCCGAGAGAACTGGCGTCACGACACACGGTTTCGTATGCACAGTTTACCACGAATATAACGTTTAAAATCATCTAGGAACGATAGGAAAAAAGTTTACTCTTACCGCGAACCGTCTAACCGACACGGCGCGGTACTTAGCAATTTTATCGTTCCAGCGATACCTAAGCGACTCGCCGGAAGTTAACTCGGTAAATACGCGTCCGAGAGAACTGGCGTCACGACACACGGTTTCGTATGCACAGTTTACCACGAATATAACGTTTAAAATCATCTAGGAACGATAGGAAAAAAGTTTACTCTTACCGCGAACCGTCTAACCGACACGGCGCGGTACTTAGCAATTTTATCGTTCCAGCGATACCTAAGCGACTCGCCGGAAGTTAACTCGGTAAATACGCGTCCGAGAGAACTGGCGTCACGACACACGGTTTCGTATGCACAGTTTACCACGAATATAACGTTTAAAATCATCTAGGAACGATAGGAAAAAAGTTTACTCTTACCGCGAACCGTCTAACCGACACGGCGCGGTACTTAGCAATTTTATCGTTCCAGCGATACCTAAGCGACTCGCCGGAAGTTAACTCGGTAAATACGCGTCCGAGAGAACTGGCGTCACGACACACGGTTTCGTATGCACAGTTTACCACGAATATAACGTTTAAAATCATCTAGGAACGATAGGAAAAAAGTTTACTCTTACCGCGAACCGTCTAACCGACACGGCGCGGTACTTAGCAATTTTATCGTTCCAGCGATACCTAAGCGACTCGCCGGAAGTTAACTCGGTAAATACGCGTCCGAGAGAACTGGCGTCACGACACACGGTTTCGTATGCACAGTTTACCACGAATATAACGTTTAAAATCATCTAGGAACGATAGGAAAAAAGTTTACTCTTACCGCGAACCGTCTAACCGACACGGCGCGGTACTTAGCAATTTTATCGTTCCAGCGATACCTAAGCGACTCGCCGGAAGTTAACTCGGTAAATACGCGTCCGAGAGAACTGGCGTCACGACACACGGTTTCGTATGCACAGTTTACCACGAATATAACGTTTAAAATCATCTAGGAACGATAGGAAAAAAGTTTACTCTTACCGCGAACCGTCTAACCGACACGGCGCGGTACTTAGCAATTTTATCGTTCCAGCGATACCTAAGCGACTCGCCGGAAGTTAACTCGGTAAATACGCGTCCGAGAGAACTGGCGTCACGACACACGGTTTCGTATGCACAGTTTACCACGAATATAACGTTTAAAATCATCTAGGAACGATAGGAAAAAAGTTTACTCTTACCGCGAACCGTCTAACCGACACGGCGCGGTACTTAGCAATTTTATCGTTCCAGCGATACCTAAGCGACTCGCCGGAAGTTAACTCGGTAAATACGCGTCCGAGAGAACTGGCGTCACGACACACGGTTTCGTATGCACAGTTTACCACGAATATAACGTTTAAAATCATCTAGGAACGATAGGAAAAAAGTTTACTCTCACCGCGAACCGTCTAACCGACACGGCGCGGTACTTAGCAATTTTATCGTTCCAGCGATACCTAAGCGACTCGCCGGAAGTTAACTCGGTAAATACGCGTCCGAGAGAACTGGCGTCACGACACACGGTTTCGTATGCACAGTTTACCACGAATATAACGTTTAAAATCATCTAGGAACGATAGGAAAAAAGTTTACTCTTACCGCGAACCGTCTAACCGACACGGCGCGGTACTTAGCAATTTTATCGTTCCAGCGATACCTAAGCGACTCGCCGGAAGTTAACTCGGTAAATACGCGTCCGAGAGAACTGGCGTCACGACACACGGTTTCGTATGCACAGTTTACCACGAATATAACGTTTAAAATCATCTAGGAACGATAGGAAAAAAGTTTACTCTTACCGCGAACCGTCTAACCGACACGGCGCGGTACTTAGCAATTTTATCGTTCCAGCGATACCTAAGCGACTCGCCGGAAGTTAACTCGGTAAATACGCGTCCGAGAGAACTGGCGTCACGACACACGGTTTCGTATGCACAGTTTACCACGAATATAACGTTTAAAATCATCTAGGAACGATAGGAAAAAAGTTTACTCTTACCGCGAACCGTCTAACCGACACGGCGCGGTACTTAGCAATTTTATCGTTCCAGCGATACCTAAGCGACTCGCCGGAAGTTAACTCGGTAAATACGCGTCCGAGAGAACTGGCGTCACGACACACGGTTTCGTATGCACAGTTTACCACGAATATAACGTTTAAAATCATCTAGGAACGATAGGAAAAAAGTTTACTCTTACCGCGAACCGTCTAACCGACACGGCGCGGTACTTAGCAATTTTATCGTTCCAGCGATACCTAAGCGACTCGCCGGAAGTTAACTCGGTAAATAAGCGTCCGAGAGAACTGGCGTCACGACACACGGTTTCGTATGCACAGTTTACCACGAATATAACGTTTAAAATCATCTAGGAACGATAGGAAAAAAGTTTACTCTTACCGCGAACCGTCTAACCGACACGGCGCGGTACTTAGCAATTTTATCGTTCCAGCGATACCTAAGCGACTCGCCGGAAGTTAACTCGGTAAATACGCGTCCGAGAGAACTGGCGTCACGACACACGGTTTCGTATGCACAGTTTACCACGAATATAACGTTTAAAATCATCTAGGAACGATAGGAAAAAAGTTTACTCTTACCGCGAACCGTCTAACCGACACGGCGCGGTACTTAGCAATTTTATCGTTCCAGCGATACCTAAGCGACTCGCCGGAAGTTAACTCGGTAAATACGCGTCCGAGAGAACTGGCGTCACGACACACGGTTTCGTATGCACAGTTTACCACGAATATAACGTTTAAAATCATCTAGGAACGATAGGAAAAAAGTTTACTCTTACCGCGAACCGTCTAACCGACACGGCGCGGTACTTAGCAATTTTATCGTTCCAGCGATACCTAAGCGACTCGCCGGAAGTTAACTCGGTAAATACGCGTCCGAGAGAACTGGCGTCACGACACACGGTTTCGTATGCACAGTTTACCACGAATATAACGTTTAAAATCATCTAGGAACGATAGGAAAAAAGTTTACTCTTACCGCGAACCGTCTAACCGACACGGCGCGGTACTTAGCAATTTTATCGTTCCAGCGATACCTAAGCGACTCGCCGGAAGTTAACTCGGTAAATACGCGTCCGAGAGAACTGGCGTCACGACACACGGTTTCGTATGCACAGTTTACCACGAATATAACGTTTAAAATCATCTAGGAACGATAGGAAAAAAGTTTACTCTTACCGCGAACCGTCTAACCGACACGGCGCGGTACTTAGCAATTTTATCGTTCCAGCGATACCTAAGCGACTCGCCGGAAGTTAACTCGGTAAATACGCGTCCGAGAGAACTGGCGTCACGACACACGGTTTCGTATGCACAGTTTACCACGAATATAACGTTTAAAATCATCTAGGAACGATAGGAAAAAAGTTTACTCTTACCGCGAACCGTCTAACCGACACGGCGCGGTACTTAGCAATTTTATCGTTCCAGCGATACCTAAGCGACTCGCCGGAAGTTAACTCGGTAAATACGCGTCCGAGAGAACTGGCGTCACGACACACGGTTTCGTATGCACAGTTTACCACGAATATAACGTTTAAAATCATCTAGGAACGATAGGAAAAAAGTTTACTCTTACCGCGAACCGTCTAACCGACACGGCGCGGTACTTAGCAATTTTATCGTTCCAGCGATACCTAAGCGACTCGCCGGAAGTTAACTCGGTAAATACGCGTCCGAGAGAACTGGCGTCACGACACACGGTTTCGTATGCACAGTTTACCACGAATATAACGTTTAAAATCATCTAGGAACGATAGGAAAAAAGTTTACTCTTACCGCGAACCGTCTAACCGACACGGCGCGGTACTTAGCAATTTTATCGTTCCAGCGATACCTAAGCGACTCGCCGGAAGTTAACTCGGTAAATACGCGTCCGAGAGAACTGGCGTCACGACACACGGTTTCGTATGCACAGTTTACCACGAATATAACGTTTAAAATCATCTAGGAACGATAGGAAAAAAGTTTACTCTTACCGCGAACCGTCTAACCGACACGGCGCGGTACTTAGCAATTTTATCGTTCCAGCGATACCTAAGCGACTCGCCGGAAGTTAACTCGGTAAATACGCGTCCGAGAGAACTGGCGTCACGACACACGGTTTCGTATGCACAGTTTACCACGAATATAACGTTTAAAATCATCTAGGAACGATAGGAAAAAAGTTTACTCTTACCGCGAACCGTCTAACCGACACGGCGCGGTACTTAGCAATTTTATCGTTCCAGCGATACCTAAGCGACTCGCCGGAAGTTAACTCGGTAAATACGCGTCCGAGAGAACTGGCGTCACGACACACGGTTTCGTATGCACAGTTTACCACGAATATAACGTTTAAAATCATCTAGGAACGATAGGAAAAAAGTTTACTCTTACCGCGAACCGTCTAACCGACACGGCGCGGTACTTAGCAATTTTATCGTTCCAGCGATACCTAAGCGACTCGCCGGAAGTTAACTCGGTAAATACGCGTCCGAGAGAACTGGCGTCACGACACACGGTTTCGTATGCACAGTTTACCACGAATATAACGTTTAAAATCATCTAGGAACGATAGGAAAAAAGTTTACTCTTACCGCGAACCGTCTAACCGACACGGCGCGGTACTTAGCAATTTTATCGTTCCAGCGATACCTAAGCGACTCGCCGAGAACGCTTAACTCGGTAAATACGCGTCCGAGAGAACTGGCGTCACGACACACGGTTTCGTATGCACAGTTTACCACGAATATAACGTTTAAAATCATCTAGGAACGATAGGAAAAAAGTTTACTCTTACCGCGAACCGTCTAACCGACACGGCGCGGTACTTAGCAATTTTATCGTTCCAGCGATACCTAAGCGACTCGCCGGAAGTTAACTCGGTAAATACGCGTCCGAGAGAACTGGCGTCACGACACACGGTTTCGTATGCACAGTTTACCACGAATATAACGTTTAAAATCATCTAGGAACGATAGGAAAAAAGTTTACTCTTACCGCGAACCGTCTAACCGACACGGCGCGGTACTTAGCAATTTTATCGTTCCAGCGATACCTAAGCGACTCGCCGGAAGTTAACTCGGTAAATACGCGTCCGAGAGAACTGGCGTCACGACACACGGTTTCGTATGCACAGTTTACCACGAATATAACGTTTAAAATCATCTAGGAACGATAGGAAAAAAGTTTACTCTTACCGCGAACCGTCTAACCGACACGGCGCGGTACTTAGCAATTTTATCGTTCCAGCGATACCTAAGCGACTCGCCGGAAGTTAACTCGGTAAATACGCGTCCGAGAGAACTGGCGTCACGACACACGGTTTCGTATGCACAGTTTACCACGAATATAACGTTTAAAATCATCTAGGAACGATAGGAAAAAAGTTTACTCTTACCGCGAACCGTCTAACCGACACGGCGCGGTACTTAGCAATTTTATCGTTCCAGCGATACCTAAGCGACTCGCCGGAAGTTAACTCGGTAAATACGCGTCCGAGAGAACTGGCGTCACGACACACGGTTTCGTATGCACAGTTTACCACGAATATAACGTTTAAAATCATCTAGGAACGATAGGAAAAAAGTTTACTCTTACCGCGAACCGTCTAACCGACACGGCGCGGTACTTAGCAATTTTATCGTTCCAGCGATACCTAAGCGACTCGCCGGAAGTTAACTCGGTAAATACGCGTCCGAGAGAACTGGCGTCACGACACACGGTTTCGTATGCACAGTTTACCACGAATATAACGTTTAAAATCATCTAGGAACGATAGGAAAAAAGTTTACTCTTACCGCGAACCGTCTAACCGACACGGCGCGGTACTTAGCAATTTTATCGTTCCAGCGATACCTAAGCGACTCGCCGGAAGTTAACTCGGTAAATACGCGTCCGAGAGAACTGGCGTCACGACACACGGTTTCGTATGCACAGTTTACCACGAATATAACGTTTAAAATCATCTAGGAACGATAGGAAAAAAGTTTACTCTTACCGCGAACCGTCTAACCGACACGGCGCGGTACTTAGCAATTTTATCGTTCCAGCGATACCTAAGCGACTCGCCGGAAGTTAACTCGGTAAATACGCGTCCGAGAGAACTGGCGTCACGACACACGGTTTCGTATGCACAGTTTACCACGAATATAACGTTTAAAATCATCTAGGAACGATAGGAAAAAAGTTTACTCTTACCGCGAACCGTCTAACCGACACGGCGCGGTACTTAGCAATTTTATCGTTCCAGCGATACCTAAGCGACTCGCCGGAAGTTAACTCGGTAAATACGCGTCCGAGAGAACTGGCGTCACGACACACGGTTTCGTATGCACAGTTTACCACGAATATAACGTTTAAAATCATCTAGGAACGATAGGAAAAAAGTTTACTCTTACCGCGAACCGTCTAACCGACACGGCGCGGTACTTAGCAATTTTATCGTTCCAGCGATACCTAAGCGACTCGCCGGAAGTTAACTCGGTAAATACGCGTCCGAGAGAACTGGCGTCACGACACACGGTTTCGTATGCACAGTTTACCACGAATATAACGTTTAAAATCATCTAGGAACGATAGGAAAAAAGTTTACTCTTACCGCGAACCGTCTAACCGACACGGCGCGGTACTTAGCATTTTTATCGTTCCAGCGATACCTAAGCGACTCGCCGGAAGTTAACTCGGTAAATACGCGTCCGAGAGAACTGGCGTCACGACACACGGTTTCGTATGCACAGTTTACCACGAATATAACGTTTAAAATCATCTAGGAACGATAGGAAAAAAGTTTACTCTTACCGCGAACCGTCTAACCGACACGGCGCGGTACTTAGCAATTTTATCGTTCCAGCGATACCTAAGCGACTCGCCGGAAGTTAACTCGGTAAATACGCGTCCGAGAGAACTGGCGTCACGACACACGGTTTCGTATGCACAGTTTACCACGAATATAACGTTTAAAATCATCTAGGAACGATAGGAAAAAAGTTTACTCTTACCGCGAACCGTCTAACCGACACGGCGCGGTACTTAGCAATTTTATCGTTCCAGCGATACCTAAGCGACTCGCCGGAAGTTAACTCGGTAAATACGCGTCCGAGAGAACTGGCGTCACGACACACGGTTTCGTATGCACAGTTTACCACGAATATAACGTTTAAAATCATCTAGGAACGATAGGAAAAAAGTTTACTCTTACCGCGAACCGTCTAACCGACACGGCGCGGTACTTAGCAATTTTATCGTTCCAGCGATACCTAAGCGACTCGCCGGAAGTTAACTCGGTAAATACGCGTCCGAGAGAACTGGCGTCACGACACACGGTTTCGTATGCACAGTTTACCACGAATATAACGTTTAAAATCATCTAGGAACGATAGGAAAAAAGTTTACTCTTACCGCGAACCGTCTAACCGACACGGCGCGGTACTTAGCAATTTTATCGTTCCAGCGATACCTAAGCGACTCGCCGGAAGTTAACTCGGTAAATACGCGTCCGAGAGAACTGGCGTCACGACACACGGTTTCGTATGCACAGTTTACCACGAATATAACGTTTAAAATCATCTAGGAACGATAGGAAAAAAGTTTACTCTTACCGCGAACCGTCTAACCGACACGGCGCGGTACTTAGCAATTTTATCGTTCCAGCGATACCTAAGCGACTCGCCGGAAGTTAACTCGGTAAATACGCGTCCGAGAGAACTGGCGTCACGACACACGGTTTCGTATGCACAGTTTACCACGAATATAACGTTTAAAATCATCTAGGAACGATAGGAAAAAAGTTTACTCTTACCGCGAACCGTCTAACCGACACGGCGCGGTACTTAGCAATTTTATCGTTCCAGCGATACCTAAGCGACTCGCCGGAAGTTAACTCGGTAAATACGCGTCCGAGAGAACTGGCGTCACGACACACGGTTTCGTATGCACAGTTTACCACGAATATAACGTTTAAAATCATCTAGGAACGATAGGAAAAAAGTTTACTCTTACCGCGAACCGTCTAACCGACACGGCGCGGTACTTAGCAATTTTATCGTTCCAGCGATACCTAAGCGACTCGCCGGAAGTTAACTCGGTAAATACGCGTCCGAGAGAACTGGCGTCACGACACACGGTTTCGTATGCACAGTTTACCACGAATATAACGTTTAAAATCATCTAGGAACGATAGGAAAAAAGTTTACTCTTACCGCGAACCGTCTAACCGACACGGCGCGGTACTTAGCAATTTTATCGTTCCAGCGATACCTAAGCGACTCGCCGGAAGTTAACTCGGTAAATACGCGTCCGAGAGAACTGGCGTCACGACACACGGTTTCGTATGCACAGTTTACCACGAATATAACGTTTAAAATCATCTAGGAACGATAGGAAAAAAGTTTACTCTTACCGCGAACCGTCTAACCGACACGGCGCGGTACTTAGCAATTTTATCGTTCCAGCGATACCTAAGCGACTCGCCGGAAGTTAACTCGGTAAATACGCGTCCGAGAGAACTGGCGTCACGACACACGGTTTCGTATGCACAGTTTACCACGAATATAACGTTTAAAATCATCTAGGAACGATAGGAAAAAAGTTTACTCTTACCGCGAACCGTCTAACCGACACGGCGCGGTACTTAGCAATTTTATCGTTCCAGCGATACCTAAGCGACTCGCCGGAAGTTAACTCGGTAAATACGCGTCCGAGAGAACTGGCGTCACGACACACGGTTTCGTATGCACAGTTTACCACGAATATAACGTTTAAAATCATCTAGGAACGATAGGAAAAAAGTTTACTCTTACCGCGAACCGTCTAACCGACACGGCGCGGTACTTAGCAATTTTATCGTTCCAGCGATACCTAAGCGACTCGCCGGAAGTTAACTCGGTAAATACGCGTCCGAGAGAACTGGCGTCACGACACACGGTTTCGTATGCACAGTTTACCACGAATATAACGTTTAAAATCATCTAGGAACGATAGGAAAAAAGTTTACTCTTACCGCGAACCGTCTAACCGACACGGCGCGGTACTTAGCAATTTTATCGTTCCAGCGATACCTAAGCGACTCGCCGGAAGTTAACTCGGTAAATACGCGTCCGAGAGAACTGGCGTCACGACACACGGTTTCGTATGCACAGTTTACCACG
>CAKAJI010000157.1:0-10000 GCA_916610255.1 Lasioglossum lativentre | reverse complement strand
ATCGTTCCAGCGATACCTAAGCGACTCGCCGGAAGTTAACTCGGTAAATACGCGTCCGAGAGAACTGGCGTCACGACACACGGTTTCGTATGCACAGTTTACCACGAATATAACGTTTAAAATCATCTAGGAACGATAGGAAAAAAGTTTACTCTTACCGCGAACCGTCTAACCGACACGGCGCGGTACTTAGCAATTTTATCGTTCCAGCGATACCTAAGCGACTCGCCGGAAGTTAACTCGGTAAATACGCGTCCGAGAGAACTGGCGTCACGACACACGGTTTCGTATGCACAGTTTACCACGAATATAACGTTTAAAATCATCTAGGAACGATAGGAAAAAAGTTTACTCTTACCGCGAACCGTCTAACCGACACGGCGCGGTACTTAGCAATTTTATCGTTCCAGCGATACCTAAGCGACTCGCCGGAAGTTAACTCGGTAAATACGCGTCCGAGAGAACTGGCGTCACGACACACGGTTTCGTATGCACAGTTTACCACGAATATAACGTTTAAAATCATCTAGGAACGATAGGAAAAAAGTTTACTCTTACCGCGAACCGTCTAACCGACACGGCGCGGTACTTAGCAATTTTATCGTTCCAGCGATACCTAAGCGACTCGCCGGAAGTTAACTCGGTAAATACGCGTCCGAGAGAACTGGCGTCACGACACACGGTTTCGTATGCACAGTTTACCACGAATATAACGTTTAAAATCATCTAGGAACGATAGGAAAAAAGTTTACTCTTACCGCGAACCGTCTAACCGACACGGCGCGGTACTTAGCAATTTTATCGTTCCAGCGATACCTAAGCGACTCGCCGGAAGCTTATAACTCGGTAAATACGCGTCCGAGAGAACTGGCGTCACGACACACGGTTTCGTATGCACAGTTTACCACGAATATAACGTTTAAAATCATCTAGGAACGATAGGAAAAAAGTTTACTCTTACCGCGAACCGTCTAACCGACACGGCGCGGTACTTAGCAATTTTATCGTTCCAGCGATACCTAAGCGACTCGCCGGAAGTTAACTCGGTAAATACGCGTCCGAGAGAACTGGCGTCACGACACACGGTTTCGTATGCACAGTTTACCACGAATATAACGTTTAAAATCATCTAGGAACGATAGGAAAAAAGTTTACTCTTACCGCGAACCGTCTAACCGACACGGCGCGGTACTTAGCAATTTTATCGTTCCAGCGATACCTAAGCGACTCGCCGGAAGTTAACTCGGTAAATACGCGTCCGAGAGAACTGGCGTACTGGCGTCACGACACACGGTTTCGTATGCACAGTTTACCACGAATATAACGTTTAAAATCATCTAGGAACGATAGGAAAAAAGTTTACTCTTACCGCGAACCGTCTAACCGACACGGCGCGGTACTTAGCAATTTTATCGTTCCAGCGATACCTAAGCGACTCGCCGGAAGTTAACTCGCTTATAACTCGGTAAATACGCGTCCGAGAGAACTGGCGTCACGACACACGGTTTCGTATGCACAGTTTACCACGAATATAACGTTTAAAATCATCTAGGAACGATAGGAAAAAAGTTTACTCTTACCGCGAACCGTCTAACCGACACGGCGCGGTACTTAGCAATTTTATCGTTCCAGCGATACCTAAGCGACTCGCCGGAAGTTAACTCGGTAAATACGCGTCCGAGAGAACTGGCGTCACGACACACGGTTTCGTATGCACAGTTTACCACGAATATAACGTTTAAAATCATCTAGGAACGATAGGAAAAAAGTTTACTCTTACCGCGAACCGTCTAACCGACACGGCGCGGTACTTAGCAATTTTATCGTTCCAGCTATACCTAAGCGACTCGCCGGAAGTTAACTCGGTAAATACGCGTCCGAGAGAACTGGCGTCACGACACACGGTTTCGTATGCACAGTTTACCACGAATATAACGTTTAAAATCATCTAGGAACGATAGGAAAAAAGTTTACTCTTACCGCGAACCGTCTAACCGACACGGCGCGGTACTTAGCAATTTTATCGTTCCAGCGATACCTAAGCGACTCGCCGGAAGTTAACTCGGTAAATACGCGTCCGAGAGAACTGGCGTCACGACACACGGTTTCGTATGCACAGTTTACCACGAATATAACGTTTAAAATCATCTAGGAACGATAGGAAAAAAGTTTACTCTTACCGCGAACCGTCTAACCGACACGGCGCGGTACTTAGCAATTTTATCGTTCCAGCGATACCTAAGCGACTCGCCGGGAAGTTAACTCGGTAAATACGCGTCCGAGAGAACTGGCGTCACGACACACGGTTTCGTATGCACAGTTTACCACGAATATAACGTTTAAAATCATCTAGGAACGATAGGAAAAAAGTTTACTCTTACCGCGAACCGTCTAACCGACACGGCGCGGTACTTAGCAATTTTATCGTTCCAGCGATACCTAAGCGACTCGCCGGAAGTTAACTCGGTAAATACGCGTCCGAGAGAACTGGCGTCACGACACACGGTTTCGTATGCACAGTTTACCACGAATATAACGTTTAAAATCATCTAGGAACGATAGGAAAAAAGTTTACTCTTACCGCGAACCGTCTAACCGACACGGCGCGGTACTTAGCAATTTTATCGTTCCAGCGATACCTAAGCGACTCGCCGGAAGTTAACTCGGTAAATACGCGTCCGAGAGAACTGGCGTCACGACACACGGTTTCGTATGCACAGTTTACCACTAATATAACGTTTAAAATCATCTAGGAACGATAGGAAAAAAGTTTACTCTTACCGCGAACCGTCTAACCGACACGGCGCGGTACTTAGCAATTTTATCGTTCCAGCGATACCTAAGCGACTCGCCGGAAGTTAACTCGGTAAATACGCGTCCGAGAGAACTGGCGTCACGACACACGGTTTCGTATGCACAGTTTACCACGAATATAACGTTTAAAATCATCTAGGAACGATAGGAAAAAAGTTTACTCTTACCGCGAACCGTCTAACCGACACGGCGCGGTACTTAGCAATTTTATCGTTCCAGCGATACCTAAGCGACTCGCCGGAAGTTAACTCGGTAAATACGCGTCCGAGAGAACTGGCGTCACGACACACGGTTTCGTATGCACAGTTTACCACGAATATAACGTTTAAAATCATCTAGGAACGATAGGAAAAAAGTTTACTCTTACCGCGAACCGTCTAACCGACACGGCGCGGTACTTAGCAATTTTATCGTTCCAGCGATACCTAAGCGACTCGCCGGAAGTTAACTCGGTAAATACGCGTCCGAGAGAACTGGCGTCACGACACACGGTTTCGTATGCACAGTTTACCACGAATATAACGTTTAAAATCATCTAGGAACGATAGGAAAAAAGTTTACTCTTACCGCGAACCGTCTAACCGACACGGCGCGGTACTTAGCAATTTTATCGTTCCAGCGATACCTAAGCGACTCGCCGGAAGTTAACTCGGTAAATACGCGTCCGAGAGAACTGGCGTCACGACACACGGTTTCGTATGCACAGTTTACCACGAATATAACGTTTAAAATCATCTAGGAACGATAGGAAAAAAGTTTACTCTTACCGCGAACCGTCTAACCGACACGGCGCGGTACTTAGCAATTTTATCGTTCCAGCGATACCTAAGCGACTCGCCGGAAGTTAACTCGGTAAATACGCGTCCGAGAGAACTGGCGTCACGACACACGGTTTCGTATGCACAGTTTACCACGAATATAACGTTTAAAATCATCTAGGAACGATAGGAAAAAAGTTTACTCTTACCGCGAACCGTCTAACCGACACGGCGCGGTACTTAGCAATTTTATCGTTCCAGCGATACCTAAGCGACTCGCCGGAAGTTAACTCGGTAAATACGCGTCCGAGAGAACTGGCGTCACGACACACGGTTTCGTATGCACAGTTTACCACGAATATAACGTTTAAAATCATCTAGGAACGATAGGAAAAAAGTTTACTCTTACCGCGAACCGTCTAACCGACACGGCGCGGTACTTAGCAATTTTATCGTTCCAGCGATACCTAAGCGACTCGCCGGAAGTTAACTCGGTAAATACGCGTCCGAGAGAACTGGCGTCACGACACACGGTTTCGTATGCACAGTTTACCACGAATATAACGTTTAAAATCATCTAGGAACGATAGGAAAAAAGTTTACTCTTACCGCGAACCGTCTAACCGACACGGCGCGGTACTTAGCAATTTTATCGTTCCAGCGATACCTAAGCGACTCGCCGGAAGTTAACTCGGTAAATACGCGTCCGAGAGAACTGGCGTCACGACACACGGTTTCGTATGCACAGTTTACCACGAATATAACGTTTAAAATCATCTAGGAACGATAGGAAAAAAGTTTACTCTTACCGCGAACCGTCTAACCGACACGGCGCGGTACTTAGCAATTTTATCGTTCCAGCGATACCTAAGCGACTCGCCGGAAGTTAACTCGGTAAATACGCGTCCGAGAGAACTGGCGTCACGACACACGGTTTCGTATGCACAGTTTACCACGAATATAACGTTTAAAATCATCTAGGAACGATAGGAAAAAAGTTTACTCTTACCGCGAACCGTCTAACCGACACGGCGCGGTACTTAGCAATTTTATCGTTCCAGCGATACCTAAGCGACTCGCCGGAAGTTAACTCGGTAAATACGCGTCCGAGAGAACTGGCGTCACGACACACGGTTTCGTATGCACAGTTTACCACGAATATAACGTTTAAAATCATCTAGGAACGATAGGAAAAAAGTTTACTCTTACCGCGAACCGTCTAACCGACACGGCGCGGTACTTAGCAATTTTATCGTTCCAGCGATACCTAAGCGACTCGCCGGAAGTTAACTCGGTAAATACGCGTCCGAGAGAACTGGCGTCACGACACACGGTTTCGTATGCACAGTTTACCACGAATATAACGTTTAAAATCATCTAGGAACGATAGGAAAAAAGTTTACTCTTACCGCGAACCGTCTAACCGACACGGCGCGGTACTTAGCAATTTTATCGTTCCAGCGATACCTAAGCGACTCGCCGGAAGTTTAACTCGGTAAATACGCGTCCGAGAGAACTGGCGTCACGACACACGGTTTCGTATGCACAGTTTACCACGAATATAACGTTTAAAATCATCTAGGAACGATAGGAAAAAAGTTTACTCTTACCGCGAACCGTCTAACCGACACGGCGCGGTACTTAGCAATTTTATCGTTCCAGCGATACCTAAGCGACTCGCCGGAAGTTAACTCGGTAAATACGCGTCCGAGAGAACTGGCGTCACGACACACGGTTTCGTATGCACAGTTTACCACGAATATAACGTTTAAAATCATCTAGGAACGATAGGAAAAAAGTTTACTCTTACCGCGAACCGTCTAACCGACACGGCGCGGTACTTAGCAATTTTATCGTTCCAGCGATACCTAAGCGACTCGCCGGAAGTTAACTCGGTAAATACGCGTCCGAGAGAACTGGCGTCACGACACACGGTTTCGTATGCACAGTTTACCACGAATATAACGTTTAAAATCATCTAGGAACGATAGGAAAAAAGTTTACTCTTACCGCGAACCGTCTAACCGACACGGCGCGGTACTTAGCAATTTTATCGTTCCAGCGATACCTAAGCGACTCGCCGGAAGTTAACTCGGTAAATACGCGTCCGAGAGAACTGGCGTCACGACACACGGTTTCGTATGCACAGTTTACCACGAATATAACGTTTAAAATCATCTAGGAACGATAGGAAAAAAGTTTACTCTTACCGCGAACCGTCTAACCGACACGGCGCGTTACTTAGAAATTTTATCGTTCCAGCGATACCTAAGCGACTCGCCGGAAGTTAACTCGGTAAATACGCGTCCGAGAGAACTGGCGTCACGACACACGGTTTCGTATGCACAGTTTACCACGAATATAACGTTTAAAATCATCTAGGAACGATAGGAAAAAAGTTTACTCTTACCGCGAACCGTCTAACCGACACGGCGCGGTACTTAGCAATTTTATCGTTCCAGCGATACCTAAGCGACTCGCCGGAAGTTAACTCGGTAAATACGCGTCCGAGAGAACTGGCGTCACGACACACGGTTTCGTATGCACAGTTTACCACGAATATAACGTTTAAAATCATCTAGGAACGATAGGAAAAAAGTTTACTCTTACCGCGAACCGTCTAACCGACACGGCGCGGTACTTAGCAATTTTATCGTTCCAGCGATACCTAAGCGACTCGCCGGAAGTTAACTCGATTTTATCGTTCCAGCGATACCTAAGCGACTCGCCGGAAGTTAACTCGGTAAATACGCGTCCGAGAGAACTGGCGTCACGACACACGGTTTCGTATGCACAGTTTACCACGAATATAACGTTTAAAATCATCTAGGAACGATAGGAAAAAAGTTTACTCTTACCGCGAACCGTCTAACCGACACGGCGCGGTACTTAGCAATTTTATCGTTCCAGCGATACCTAAGCGACTCGCCGGAAGTTAACTCGGTAAATACGCGTCCGAGAGAACTGGCGTCACGACACACGGTTTCGTATGCACAGTTTACCACGAATATAACGTTTAAAATCATCTAGGAACGATAGGAAAAAAGTTTACTCTTACCGCGAACCGTCTAACCGACACGGCGCGGTACTTAGCAATTTTATCGTTCCAGCGATACCTAAGCGACTCGCCGGAAGTTAACTCGGCGGCGCGGTACTTAGCAATTTTATCGTTCCAGCGATACCTAAGCGACTCGCCGGAAGTTAACTCGGTAAATACGCGTCCGAGAGAACTGGCGTCACGACACACGGTTTCGTATGCACAGTTTACCACGAATATAACGTTTAAAATCATCTAGGAACGATAGGAAAAAAGTTTACTCTTACCGCGAACCGTCTAACCGACACGGCGCGGTACTTAGCAATTTTATCGTTCCAGCGATACCTAAGCGACTCGCCGGAAGTTAACTCGGTAAATACGCGTCCGAGAGAACTGGCGTCACGACACACGGTTTCGTATGCACAGTTTACCACGAATATAACGTTTAAAATCATCTAGGAACGATAGGAAAAAAGTTTACTCTTACCGCGAACCGTCTAACCGACACGGCGCGGTACTTAGCAATTTTATCGTTCCAGCGATACCTAAGCGACTCGCCGGAAGTTAACTCGGTAAATACGCGTCCGAGAGAACTGGCGTCACGACACACGGTTTCGTATGCACAGTTTACCACGAATATAACGTTTAAAATCATCTAGGAACGATAGGAAAAAAGTTTACTCTTACCGCGAACCGTCTAACCGACACGGCGCGGTACTTAGCAATTTTATCGTTCCAGCGATACCTAAGCGACTCGCCGGAAGTTAACTCGGTAAATACGCGTCCGAGAGAACTGGCGTCACGACACACGGTTTCGTATGCACAGTTTACCACGAATATAACGTTTAAAATCATCTAGGAACGATAGGAAAAAAGTTTACTCTTACCGCGAACCGTCTAACCGACACGGCGCGGTACTTAGCAATTTTATCGTTCCAGCGATACCTAAGCGACTCGCCGGAAGTTAACTCGGTAAATACGCGTCCGAGAGAACTGGCGTCACGACACACGGTTTCGTATGCACAGTTTACCACGAATATAACGTTTAAAATCATCTAGGAACGATAGGAAAAAAGTTTACTCTTACCGCGAACCGTCTAACCGACACGGCGCGGTACTTAGCAATTTTATCGTTCCAGCGATACCTAAGCGACTCGCCGGAAGTTAACTCGCTTATAACTCGGTAAATACGCGTCCGAGAGAACTGGCGTCACGACACACGGTTTCGTATGCACAGTTTACCACGAATATAACGTTTAAAATCATCTAGGAACGATAGGAAAAAAGTTTACTCTTACCGCGAACCGTCTAACCGACACGGCGCGGTACTTAGCAATTTTATCGTTCCAGCGATACCTAAGCGACTCGCCGGAAGTTAACTCGGTAAATACGCGTCCGAGAGAACTGGCGTCACGACACACGGTTTCGTATGCACAGTTTACCACGAATATAACGTTTAAAATCATCTAGGAACGATAGGAAAAAAGTTTACTCTTACCGCGAACCGTCTAACCGACACGGCGCGGTACTTAGCAATTTTATCGTTCCAGCGATACCTAAGCGACTCGCCGGAAGTTAACTCGGTAAATACGCGTCCGAGAGAACTGGCGTCACGACACACGGTTTCGTATGCACAGTTTACCACGAATATAACGTTTAAAATCATCTAGGAACGATAGGAAAAAAGTTTACTCTTACCGCGAACCGTCTAACCGACACGGCGCGGTACTTAGCAATTTTATCGTTCCAGCGATACCTAAGCGACTCGCCGGAAGTTAACTCGGTAAATACGCGTCCGAGAGAACTGGCGTCACGACACACGGTTTCGTATGCACAGTTTACCACGAATATAACGTTTAAAATCATCTAGGAACGATAGGAAAAAATTTTACTCTTACCGCGAACCGTCTAACCGACACGGCGCGGTACTTAGCAATTTTATCGTTCCAGCGATACCTAAGCGACTCGCCGGAAGTTAACTCGGTAAATACGCGTCCGAGAGAACTGGCGTCACGACACACGGTTTCGTATGCACAGTTTACCACGAATATAACGTTTAAAATCATCTAGGAACGATAGGAAAAAAGTTTACTCTTACCGCGAACCGTCTAACCGACACGGCGCGGTACTTAGCAATTTTATCGTTCCAGCGATACCTAAGCGACTCGCCGGAAGTTAACTCGCTTATAACTCGGTAAATACGCGTCCGAGAGAACTGGCGTCACGACACACGGTTTCGTATGCACAGTTTACCACGAATATAACGTTTAAAATCATCTAGGAACGATAGGAAAAAAGTTTACTCTTACCGCGAACCGTCTAACCGACACGGCGCGGTACTTAGCAATTTTATCGTTCCAGCGATACCTAAGCGACTCGCCGGAAGTTAACTCGGTAAATACGCGTCCGAGAGAACTGGCGTCACGACACACGGTTTCGTATGCACAGTTTACCACGAATATAACGTTTAAAATCATCTAGGAACGATAGGAAAAAAGTTTACTCTTACCGCGAACCGTCTAACCGACACGGCGCGGTACTTAGCAATTTTATCGTTCCAGCGATACCTAAGCGACTCGCCGGAAGTTAACTCGCTTATAACTCGGTAAATACGCGTCCGAGAGAACTGGCGTCACGACACACGGTTTCGTATGCACAGTTTACCACGAATATAACGTTTAAAATCATCTAGGAACGATAGGAAAAAAGTTTACTCTTACCGCGAACCGTCTAACCGACACGGCGCGGTACTTAGCAATTTTTTCGTTCCAGCGATACCTAAGCGACTCGCCGGAAGTTAACTCGGTAAATACGCGTCCGAGAGAACTGGCGTCACGACACACGGTTTCGTATGCACAGTTTACCACGAATATAACGTTTAAAATCATCTAGGAACGATAGGAAAAAAGTTTACTCTTACCGCGAACCGTCTAACCGACACGGCGCGGTACTTAGCAATTTTATCGTTCCAGCGATACCTAAGCGACTCGCCGGAAGTTAACTCGGTAAATACGCGTCCGAGAGAACTGGCGTCACGACACACGGTTTCGTATGCACAGTTTACCACGAATATAACGTTTAAAATCATCTAGGAACGATAGGAAAAAAGTTTACTCTTACCGCGAACCGTCTAACCGACACGGCGCGGTACTTAGCAATTTTATCGTTCCAGCGATACCTAAGCGACTCGCCGGAAGTTAACTCGGTAAATACGCGTCCGAGAGAACTGGCGTCACGACACACGGTTTCGTATGCACAGTTTACCACGAATATAACGTTTAAAATCATCTAGGAACGATAGGAAAAAAGTTTACTCTTACCGCGAACCGTCTAACCGACACGGCGCGGTACTTAGCAATTTTATCGTTCCAGCGATACCTAAGCGACTCGC
>CAKAJI010000156.1:1152613-1430588 GCA_916610255.1 Lasioglossum lativentre | reverse complement strand
TACTATATGGTATTTTCAATGATACACTACAAATTACGATATATTATAAGGTATTTTCAATGATACACTGCATATTACGTTATATTATAAGATGTTTTCAATGATACACTGCATATTACGTTATATCATAAGGTATTTTCAATGATAAACTGCATATTACGTTATATTATAAGGTATTTTCAGTGATACACTGCATATTACGTTATATTATAAGGTATTTTCAATGATACACTGCATATTACGTTATATTATAAGGTATTTTCAATGATGCACTGCATATTACGTTATACTATATGGTATTTTCAATGATACACTACAAATTACGATATATTATAAGGTATTTTCAATGATACACTGCATATTACGTTGTATTATAAGGTTTTTTCATTGATAGACTAGAATTACCATATATTCTAAGGTATTTTCAATGATACACTGCATATTACGTTTTATTATAAGGTATTTTCAATGATTCACTGCATATTACGTTATATTATATGATATTTTCAATGATACACTGCATATTACGTTATAATATAAAGTATTTTCAATGATAAACTATATATTACGATATATTATATGGTATTTTCAATGATACACTGCATATTACGTTTTATTATAAGGTATTTTCATTGATACACTACAAATTACGATATATTATAAGGTATTTTCAATGATACACAGCATATTACGTTATATTATAAGGTATTTTCAATGATAAACTACTATATATTATAAGGTATTTTCAATGATACACTACAAATTACGATATATTATAAGGTATTTTCACTGATACACTGCATATTACGTTATATTATAAGATATTTTCATTGATAGACTAGAATTACCATATATTCTAAGGTATTTTCACTGATACACTGCATATTACGTTATATTATAAGGTATTTTCATTGATAGACTAGAATTAGCATATATTCTAAGGTATTTTCAATGATACACTGCATATTACGTTATATTATAAGGAATTTTCAATGATACACTGCATATTACGTTATATTATAAGGTATTTTCAATGATAAACTACTATATATTATAAGGTATTTTCAATGATACACTACAAATTACGATATATTATAAGGTATTTTCATTGATACACTGCATATTACGTTATATTATTAGGTATTTCCAATGATACACTGCATATTACGTTATATTATAAGGTATTTTCATTGATAGACTAGAATTACCATATATTCTAAGGTATTTTCAATGATACACTGCATATTACGTTTTATTATAATGTATTTTCAATGATACACTGCATATTACGTTATATTATTAGGTATTTTCAATGATACACTAAAAAATTACGATATATTATAAGGTATTTTCAATGATAGACTAGAATTAGCATATATTCTAAGGTATTTTCAATGATACACTGCATATTACGTTATATTATAAGGTATTTTCAATGATACACTGCATATTACGTTTTATTCTAAGGTATTTTCAATGATACACTGCATATTACGTTTTATTATAAGGTATTTTCATTGATACACTACAAATTACGATATATTATAAGGTATTTTCAATGATACACAGCATATTACGTTATATTATAAGGTATTTTCAATGATAAACTACTATATATTATAAGGTATTTTCAATGATACACTACAAATTACGATATATTATAAGGTATTTTCAATGATACACAGCATATTACGTTATATTATAAGGTATTTTCATAGATAGACTAGAATTACCATATATTCTAAGGTATTTCCAATGATACACTGCATATTACCATATATTATAAGGTATTTTCAATGATACACTACAAATTACGATATATTATAAGGTATTTTCAATGATACACTGCATATTACTTTATATTATAAGGTATTTTCATTGATACACTACAAATTACGATATATTATAAGGTATTTTCAATGATACACTGCATATTACGTTATATTATAAGGTATTTTCAATGATAAACTACTATATATTATAAGGTATTTTCAATGATACACTACAAATTACGATATATTATAAGGTATTTTCACTGATACACTGCATATTACGTTATATTATAAGGTATTTTCATTGATAGACTAGAATTAGCATATATTCTAAGGTATTTTCAATGATACACTGCATATTACGTTATATTATAAGGAATTTTCAATGATACACTGCATATTACGTTATATTATAAGGTATTTTCAATGATAAACTACTATATATTATAAGGTATTTTCAATGATACACTACAAATTACGATATATTATAAGGTATTTTCATTGATACACTGCATATTACGTTATATTATTAGGTATTTCCAATGATACACTGCATATTACGTTATATTATAAGGTATTTTCATTGATAGACTAGAAGTACCATATATTCTAAGGTATTTTCAATGATACACTGCATATTACGTTTTATTATAATGTATTTTCAATGATACACTGCATATTACGTTATATTATTAGGTATTTTCAATGATACACTAAAAAATTACGATATATTATAAGGTATTTTCAATGATAGACTAGAATTAGCATATATTCTAAGGTATTTTCAATGATACACTGCATATTACGTTATATTATAAGGTATTTTCAATGATACACTGCATATTACGTTTTATTCTAAGGTATTTTCAATGATACACTGCATATTACGTTTTATTATAAGGTATTTTCATTGATACACTACAAATTACGATATATTATAAGGTATTTTCAATGATACACAGCATATTACGTTATATTATAAGGTATTTTCAATGATAAACTACTATATATTATAAGGTATTTTCAATGATACACTACAAATTACGATATATTATAAGGTATTTTCAATGATACACAGCATATTACGTTATATTATAAGGTATTTTCAATGATAAACTACTATATATTATAAGGTATTTTCAATGATACACTACAAATTACGATATATTATAAGGTATTTTCACTGATACACTGCATATTACGTTATATTATAAGGTATTTTCATTGATAGACTAGAATTACCATATATTCTAAGGTATTATCAATGATACACTGTATATTACGTTATATTATAAGGTATTTTCATAGATAGACTAGAATTACCATATATTCTAAGGTATTTCCAATGATACACTGCATATTACCATATATTATAAGGTATTTTCAATGATACACTACAAATTACGATATATTATAAGGTATTTTCAATGATACACTGCATATTACTTTATATTATAAGGTATTTTCATTGATACACTACAAATTACGATATATTATAAGGTATTTTCAATGATACACTGCATATTACGTTATATTATAAGGTATTTTCAATGATAAACTACTATATATTATAAGGTATTTTCAATGATACACTACAAATTACGATATATTATAAGGTATTTTCACTGATACACTGAATATTACGTTATATTATAAGGTATTTTCAATGATACACCGCATATTACGTTATATTATAAGGTATTTTCAATGATGCACTGCATATTACGTTATATTATAAGGTATTTTCAGTGATAAACTACTATATATTACAAGGTAGTTTCAATGATACACTACAAATTACCATATATTCTAAGGTATTTTCAATGATACACTGCATATTACGTTATATTATAAGGTATTTTCAAAGATACACTGCATATTACGTTATATTATAATGTATATTCAATGATACACTGCATATTATGTTATATTATAAGGTATTTTCAATGATACACTGCATATTACGTTATATTATAAGGTATTTTCAATGATACACTGCATATTACGTTATATTATAAGGTATTTTCAATGATACACTGCATATTACGTTATATTATAAGGTATTTTCAATGATACACTAAAAAATTTCGATATATTAAAAGGTATTTCCAATGATAGACTGCATATTACCATATATTATAAGGTATTTTCAATGATACACTACAAATTACGATATATTATAAGGTATTTTCAATGATACACTGCATATTACGTTATATTATAAGGTATTTTCAATGATACATTGCATATTACGTTATATTATAAGGTATTTTCAATGATACACTGCATATTACGTTTTATTATAAGGTATTTTCAATGATACACAGCATATTACGTTATATTATAAGGTATTTTCAATGATAAACTACTATATATTACAAGGTAGTTTCAATGATACACTACAAATTACGATATATTATAAGGTATTATCAATGATGCACTGCATATTACGTTATACTATAAGGTATTTTCAATGATACACTACAAATTACGATATATTATAAGGTATTTGCAATGATACACTGCATATTACGTTATATTATAAGGTATTTTCATTGATAGACTAGAATTAGCATATATTCTAAGGTATTTTCAATGATACACTGCATATTACGTTATATTATAAGGTACTTTCAATGATACACTGCATATTACGTTATATTATAAGGTATTTTCAATGATAAACTACTATATATTATAAGGTATTTTCAATGATACACTACAAATTACGATATATTATAAGGTATTTTCACTGATACACTGCATATTACGTTATATTATTAGGTATTTCCAATGATACACTGCATATTACGTTATATTATAAGGTATTTTCATTGATAGACTAGAATTACCATATATTCTAAGGTATTTTCACTGATACACTGCATATTACGTTATATTATAAGGTATTTTCAATGATAAACTACTATATATTACAAGGTAGTTTCAATGATACACTACAAATTACGATATATTATAAGGTATTATCAATGATGCACTGCATATTACGTTATACCAGAAGGTATTTTCAATGATACACTACAAATTACGATATATTATAAGGTATTTGCAATGATACACTGCATATTACGTTATATTATAAGATATTTTCATTGATAGACTAGAATTACCATATATTCTAAGGTATTTTCACTGATACACTGCATATTACGTTATATTATAAGGTATTTTCAATGATACACTGCATATTACGTTATATCATAAGGTATTTTCAATGATAAACTGCATATTACGTTATATTATAAGGTATTTTCAGTGATACACTGCATATTACGTTATATTATAAGGTATTTTCAATGATACACTGCATATTACGTTATATTATAAGGTATTTTCAATGATGCACTGCATATTACGTTATACTATATGGTATTTTCAATGATACACTACAAATTACGATATATTATAAGGTATTTTCAATGATACACTGCATATTACGTTATATTATAAGATGTTTTCAATGATACACTGCATATTACGTTATATCATAAGGTATTTTCAATGATAAACTGCATATTACGTTATATTATAAGGTATTTTCAGTGATACACTGCATATTACGTTATATTATAAGGTATTTTCAATGATACACTGCATATTACGTTATATTATAAGGTATTTTCAATGATGCACTGCATATTACGTTATACTATATGGTATTTTCAATGATACACTACAAATTACGATATATTATAAGGTATTTTCAATGATACACTGCATATTACGTTGTATTATAAGGTTTTTTCATTGATAGACTAGAATTACCATATATTCTAAGGTATTTTCAATGATACACTGCATATTACGTTTTATTATAAGGTATTTTCAATGATTCACTGCATATTACGTTATATCATAAGGTATTTTCAATGATACACTGCATATTACGTTATAATATAAAGTATTTTCAATGATAAACTATATATTACGATATATTATATGGTATTTTCAATGATACACTGCATATTACGTTTTATTATAAGGTATTTTCATTGATACACTACAAATTACGATATATTATAAGGTATTTTCAATGATACACAGCATATTACGTTATATTATAAGGTATTTTCAATGATAAACTACTATATATTATAAGGTATTTTCAATGATACACTACAAATTACGATATATTATAAGGTATTTTCACTGATACACTGCATATTACGTTATATTATAAGATATTTTCATTGATAGACTAGAATTACCATATATTCTAAGGTATTTTCACTGATACACTGCATATTACGTTATATTATAAGGTATTTTCATTGATAGACTAGAATTAGCATATATTCTAAGGTATTTTCAATGATACACAGCATATTACGTTATATTATAAGGTATTTTCAATGATAAACTACTATATATTATAAGGTATTTTCAATGATACACTACAAATTACGATATATTATAAGGTATTTTCATTGATACACTGCATATTACGTTATATTATTAGGTATTTCCAATGATACACTGCATATTACGTTATATTATTAGGTATTTTCAATGATACACTAAAAAATTACGATATATTATAAGGTATTTTCAATGATAGACTAGAATTAGCATATATTCTAAGGTATTTTCAATGATACACTGCATATTACGTTATATTATAAGGTATTTTCAATGATACACTGCATATTACGTTTTATTCTAAGGTATTTTCAATGATACACTGCATATTACGTTTTATTATAAGGTATTTTCATTGATACACTACAAATTACGATATATTATAAGGTATTTTCAATGATACACAGCATATTACGTTATATTATAAGGTATTTTCAATGATAAACTACTATATATTATAAGGTATTTTCAATGATACACTACAAATTACGATATATTATAAGGTATTTTCACTGATACACTGCATATTACGTTATATTATAAGGTATTTTCATTGATAGACTAGAATTACCATATATTCTAAGGTATTATCAATGATACACTGTATATTACGTTATATTATAAGGTATTTTCATAGATAGACTAGAATTACCATATATTCTAAGGTATTTCCAATGATACACTGCATATTACCATATATTATAAGGTATTTTCAATGATACACTACAAATTACGATATATTATAAGGTATTTTCAATGATACACTGCATATTACTTTATATTATAAGGTATTTTCATTGATACACTACAAATTACGATATATTATAAGGTATTTTCAATGATACACTGCATATTACGTTATATTATAAGGTATTTTCAATGATAAACTACTATATATTATAAGGTATTTTCAATGATACACTACAAATTACGATATATTATAAGGTATTTTCACTGATACACTGAATATTACGTTATATTATAAGGTATTTTCAATGATACACCGCATATTACGTTATATTATAAGGTATTTTCAATGATGCACTGCATATTACGTTATATTATAAGGTATTTTCAGTGATAAACTACTATATATTACAAGGTAGTTTCAATGATACACTACAAATTACCATATATTCTAAGGTATTTTCAATGATACACTGCATATTACGTTATATTATAAGGTATTTTCAAAGATACACTGCATATTACGTTATATTATAATGTATATTCAATGATACACTGCATATTATGTTATATTATAAGGTATTTTCAATGATACACTGCATATTACGTTATATTATAAGGTATTTTCAATGATACACTGCATATTACGTTATATTATAAGGTATTTTCAATGATACACTGCATATTACGTTATATTATAAGGTATTTTCAATGATACACTAAAAAATTTCGATATATTAAAAGGTATTTCCAATGATAGACTGCATATTACCATATATTATAAGGTATTTTCAATGATACACTACAAATTACGATATATTATAAGGTATTTTCAATGATACACTGCATATTACTTTATATTATAAGGTATTTTCAATGATACATTGCATATTACGTTATATTATAAGGTATTTTCAATGATACACTGCATATTACGTTTTATTATAAGGTATTTTCAATGATACACAGCATATTACGTTATATTATAAGGTATTTTCAATGATAAACTACTATATATTACAAGGTAGTTTCAATGATACACTACAAATTACGATATATTATAAGGTATTATCAATGATGCACTGCATATTACGTTATACTATAAGGTATTTTCAATGATACACTACAAATTACGATATATTATAAGGTATTTGCAATGATACACTGCATATTACGTTATATTATAAGGTATTTTCATTGATAGACTAGAATTAGCATATATTCTAAGGTATTTTCAATGATACACTGCATATTACGTTATATTATAAGGTACTTTCAATGATACACTGCATATTACGTTATATTATAAGGTATTTTCAATGATAAACTACTATATATTATAAGGTATTTTCAATGATACACTACAAATTACGATATATTATAAGGTATTTTCACTGATACACTGCATATTACGTTATATTATTAGGTATTTCCAATGATACACTGCATATTACGTTATATTATAAGGTATTTTCATTGATAGACTAGAATTACCATATATTCTAAGGTATTTTCACTGATACACTGCATATTACGTTATATTATAAGGTATTTTCAATGATAAACTACTATATATTACAAGGTAGTTTCAATGATACACTACAAATTACGATATATTATAAGGTATTATCAATGATGCACTGCATATTACGTTATACCAGAAGGTATTTTCAATGATACACTACAAATTACGATATATTATAAGGTATTTGCAATGATACACTGCATATTACGTTATATTATAAGATATTTTCATTGATAGACTAGAATTACCATATATTCTAAGGTATTTTCACTGATACACTGCATATTACGTTATATTATAAGGTATTTTCAGTGATACACTGCATATTACGTTATATTATAAGGTATTTTCAATGATACACTGCATATTACGTTATATTATAAGGTATTTTCAATGATGCACTGCATATTACGTTATACTATATGGTATTTTCAATGATACACTACAAATTACGATATATTATAAGGTATTTTCAATGATACACTGCATATTACGTTATATTATAAGATGTTTTCAATGATACACTGCATATTACGTTATATCATAAGGTATTTTCAATGATAAACTGCATATTACGTTATATTATAAGGTATTTTCAGTGATACACTGCATATTACGTTATATTATAAGGTATTTTCAATGATACACTGCATATTACGTTATATTATAAGGTATTTTCAATGATGCACTGCATATTACGTTATACTATATGGTATTTTCAATGATACACTACAAATTACGATATATTATAAGGTATTTTCAATGATACACTGCATATTACGTTGTATTATAAGGTTTTTTCATTGATAGACTAGAATTACCATATATTCTAAGGTATTTTCAATGATACACTGCATATTACGTTTTATTATAAGGTATTTTCAATGATTCACTGCATATTACGTTATATTATATGATATTTTCAATGATACACTGCATATTACGTTATAATATAAAGTATTTTCAATGATAAACTATATATTACGATATATTATATGGTATTTTCAATGATACACTGCATATTACGTTATATTATAAGGTATTTTCATTGATACACTACAAATTACCATATATTATAAGGTATTTTCAATGATACACTGCATATTACGTTTTATTATAAGGTATTTTCAATGATTCACTGCATATTACGTTATATTATATGATATTTTCAATGATACACTGCATATTACGATATATTATAAAGTATTTTCAATGATAAACTATATATTACGATATATTATATGGTATTTTCAATGATACACTGCATATTACGTTATATTATAAGGTATTTTCATTGATACACTACAAATTACCATATATTATAAGGTATTTTCAATGATACACTGCATATTACATTATATCATAAGGTATTTTCACTGATACACTGCATATTACGTTATATTATAAGGTATTTTCATTGATAGACTAGAATTAGCATATATTCTAAGGTATTTTCAATGATACACTGCATATTACGTTATATTATAAGGTACTTTCAATGATACACTGCATATTACGTTATATTATAAGGTATTTTCAATGATAAACTACTATATATTACAAGGTAGTTTCAATGATACACTACAAATTACCATATATTCTAAGGTATTTTCAATGATACACTACAAATTACGATATATTATAAGGTATTTTCACTGATACACTGCATATTACGTTATATTATTAGGTATTTCCAATGATACACTGCATATTACGTTATATTATAAGGTATTTTCATTGATAGACTAGAATTACCATATATTCTAAGGTATTTTCACTGATACACTGCATATTACGTTATATTATAAGGTATTTTCATTGATAGACTAGAATTAGTATATATTCTAAGGTATTTTCAATGATACACTGCATATTACGTTATATGATAAGGTATTTTCAATGATGCACTGCATATTACGTTATACTATATGGTATTTTCAATGATACACTACAAATTACGATATATTATAAGGTATTTTCAATGATACACTGCATATTACGTTGTATTATAAGGTTTTTTCATTGGTGGACTAGAATTACCATATATTCTAAGGTATTTTCAATGATACACTGCATATTACGTTTTATTATAAGGTATTTTCAATGATTCACTGCATATTACGTTATATTATATGATATTTCCCAATGATACACTGCATATTACGATATATTATAAAGTATTTTCAATGATAAACTATATATTACGATATATTATATGGTATTTTCAATGATACACTGCATATTACGTTATATTATAAGGTATTTTCATTGATACACTACAAATTACCATATATTATAAGGTATTTTCAATGATACACTACAAATTACGATATATTATAAGGTATTTTCAATGATACACAGCATATTACGTTATATTATAAGGTATTTTCAATGATAAACTACTATATATTATAAGGTATTTTCAATGATACACTACAAATTACGATATATTATAAGGTATTTTCACTGATACACTGCATATTACGTTATATTATAAGGTATTTTCATTGATAGACTAGAATTACCATATATTCTAAGGTATTATCAATGATACACTGTATATTACGTTATATTATAAGGTATTTTCATAGATAGACTAGAATTACCATATATTCTAAGGTATTTCCAATGATACACTGCATATTACCATATATTATAAGGTATTTTCAATGATACACTGCAAATTACGATATATTATAAGGTATTTTCAATGATACACTGCATATTACTTTATATTATAAGGTATTTTCATTGATACACTACAAATTACGATATATTATAAGGTATTTTCAATGATACACTGCATATTACGTTATATTATAAGGTATTTTCAATGATAAACTACTATATATTATAAGGTATTTTCAGTGATACACTGCATATTACGTTATATTATAAGGTATTTTCAATGATACACTGCATATTACGTCATATTATAAGGTATTTTCAATGATGCACTGCATATTACGTTATACTATATGGTATTTTCAATGATACACTACAAATTACGATATATTATAAGGTATTTTCAATGATACACTGCATATTACGTTGTATTATAAGGTTTTTTCATTGATAGACTAGAATTACCATATATTCTAAGGTATTTTCAATGATACACTGCATATTACGTTTTATTATAAGGTATTTTCATTGATACACTACAAATTACGATATATTATAAGGTATTTTCAATGATACACAGCATATTACGTTATATTATAAGGTATTTTCAATGATAAACTACTATATATTATAAGGTATTTTCAATGATACACTACAAATTACGATATATTATAAGGTATTTTCAATGATACACAGCATATTACGTTATATTATAAGGTATTTTCAATGATAAACTACTATATATTATAAGGTATTTTCAATGATACACTACAAATTACGATATATTATAAGGTATTTTCACTGATACACTGCATATTACGTTATATTATAAGGTATTTTCATTGATAGACTAGAATTACCATATATTCTAAGGTATTATCAATGATACACTGTATATTACGTTATATTATAAGGTATTTTCATAGATAGACTAGAATTACCATATATTCTAAGGTATTTCCAATGATACACTGAATATTACCATATATTATAAGGTATTTTCAATGATACACTACAAATTACGATATATTATAAGGTATTTTCAATGATACACTGCATATTACTTTATATTATAAGGTATTTTCATTGATACACTACAAATTACGATATATTATAAGGTATTTTCAATGATACACTGCATATTACGTTATATTATAAGGTATTTTCAATGATAAACTACTATATATTATAAGGTATTTTCAATGATACACTACAAATTACGATATATTATAAAGTATTTTCAATGATAAACTATATATTACGATATATTATATGGTATTTTCAATGATACACTGCATATTACGTTATATTATATGATATTTTCAATGATACACTGCATATTACGATATATTATAAAGTATTTTCAATGATAAACTATATATTACGATATATTATATGGTATTTTCAATGATACACTGCATATTACGTTATATTATAAGGTATTTTCATTGATACACTACAAATTACCATATATTATAAGGTATTTTCTATGATACACTGCATATTACATTATATCATAAGGTATTTTCACTGATACACTGCATATTACGATATATTATAAGGTATTTTCAATGATACACTGCATATTACGTTGTATTATAAGGTTTTTTCATTGATGGACTAGAATTACCATATATTCTAAGGTATTTTCAATGATACACTGCATATTACGTTTTATTATAAGGTATTTTCAATGATTCACTGCATATTACGTTATATTATATGATATTTCCCAATGATACACTGCATATTACGATATATTATAAAGTATTTTCAATGATAAACTATATATTACGATATATTATATGGTATTTTCAATGATACACTGCATATTACCATATATTATAAGGTATTTTCAATGATACACTACAAATTACGATATATTATAAGGTATTTTCAATGATACACTGCATATTACTTTATATTATAAGGTATTTTCATTGATACACTACAAATTACGATATATTATAAGGTATTTTCAATGATACACTGCATATTACGTTATATTATTAGGTATTTTCAATGATACACTAAAAAATTACGATATATTATAAGGTATTTTCAATGATAGACTAGAATTAGCATATATTCTAAGGTATTTTCAATGATACACTGCATATTACGTTATATTATAAGGTATTTTCAATGATACACTGCATATTACGTTATATTATAAGGTATTTTCAATGATACACTGCATATTACGTTATATTATAAGGTATTTTCAATGATACACTGCATATTACGTTTTATTCTAAGGTATTTTCAATGATACACTGCATATTACGTTATATTATAAGGTATTTTCAAAGATACACTGCATATCACGTTATATTATAATGTATTTTCAATGATACACTGCATATTATGTTATATTATAAGGTATTTTCAATGATACACTACAAATTACGATATATTATAAGGTATTTTCAATGATACACAGCATATTACGTTATATTATAAGGTATTTTCAATGATAAACTACTATATATTATAAGGTATTTTCAATGATACACTACAAATTACGATATATTATAAGGTATTTTCACTGATACACTGCATATTACGTTATATTATAAGATATTTTCATTGATAGACTAGAATTACCATATATTCTAAGGTATTTTCACTGATACACTGCATATTACGTTATATTATAAGGTATTTTCATTGATAGACTAGAATTAGCATATATTCTAAGGTATTTTCAATGATACACTGCATATTACGTTATATTATAAGGAATTTTCAATGATACACTGCATATTACGTTATATTATAAGGTATTTTCAATGATAAACTACTATATATTATAAGGTATTTTCAATGATACACTACAAATTACGATATATTATAAGGTATTTTCATTGATACACTGCATATTACGTTATATTATTAGGTATTTCCAATGATACACTGCATATTACGTTATATTATAAGGTATTTTCAATGATACACTGCATATTACGTTATATTATAAGGTATTTTCAATGATACACTGCATATTACGTTATATTATAAGGTATTTTCAATGATACACTAAAAAATTTCGATATATTAAAAGGTATTTCCAATGATAGACTGCATATTACCATATATTATAAGGTATTTTCAATGATACACTACAAATTACGATATATTATAAGGTATTTTCAATGATACACTGCATATTACGTTATATTATAAGGTATTTTCATTGATACACTACAAATTACGATATATTATAAGGTATTTTCAATGATACACTGCATATTACGTTATATTATAAGGTATTTTCAAAGATACACTGCATATTACGTTATATTATAATGTATTTTCAATGATACACTGCATATTATGTTATATTATAAGGTATTTTCAATGATACACTGCATATTACGTTATATTATAAGGTATTTTCAATGATACACTGCATATTACGTTATATTATAAGGTATTTTCAATGATACACTGCATATTACGTTATATTATAAGGTATTTTCAATGATACACTAAAAAATTTCGATATATTAAAAGGTATTTCCAATGATAGACTGCATATTACCATATATTATAAGGTATTTTCAATGATACACTACAAATTACGATATATTATAAGGTATTTTCAATGATACACTGCATATTACTTTATATTATAAGGTATTTTCATTGATACACTACAAATTACGATATATTATAAGGTATTTTCAATGATACACTGCATATTACGTTATATTATTAGGTATTTTCAATGATACACTAAATAATTACGATATATTATAAGGTATTTTCAATGATAGACTAGAATTAGCATATATTCTAAGGTATTTTCAATGATACACTGCATATTACGTTATATTATAAGGTATTTTCAATGATACACTGCATATTACGTTATATTATAAGGTATTTTCAATGATACACTGCATATTACGTTATATTATAAGGTATTTTCAATGATACACTGCATATTACGTTTTATTCTAAGGTATTTTCAATGATACACTGCATATTACGTTATATTATAAGGTATTTTCAAAGATACACTGCATATCACGTTATATTATAATGTATTTTCAATGATACACTGCATATTATGTTATATTATAAGGTATTTTCAATGATACACTGCATATTACGTTATATTATAAGGTATTTTCATTGATACACTACAAATTACCATATATTATAAGGTATTTTCAATGATACACTGCATATTACGTTTTATTATAAGGTATTTTCATTGATACACTACAAATTACGATATATTATAAGGTATTTTCAATGATACACAGCATATTACGTTATATTATAAGGTATTTTCAATGATAAACTACTATATATTATAAGGTATTTTCAATGATACACTACAAATTACGATATATTATAAGGTATTTTCACTGATACACTGCATATTACGTTATATTATAAGGTATTTTCATTGATAGACTAGAATTACCATATATTCTAAGGTATTTTCAATGATACACTGTATATTACGTTATATTATAAGGTATTTTCATTGATAGTGTGACGTTCGTCACCACAGTCCGTCCTGCTCTTGCAAGCCCAGGCCGTTCCTGTGGTATATTTTTAAGGGGCCTGCCCCTCATTCATACGCCACTATTTCAAATCTCACAAGAATAAAGTTTCAAGGGACCGTTTCCCTATTGATACGGTCCGTTCCAGTCTAGTGAACCTACTACGTCGCAACCCCCACCAGAAGTCGAAATCATCGAGACAGCGGATCAAATCGATTATTAGTAGTCGACAGTTCGAACCGACAACACCATTCCTGCACCTGAATTATCTCACGAAATACGATAAAGACATAGTCTGAGAACAGAATTATTTCACGAAATACGATAAGGACATAGTCTGAGAACAGAATTATTTCACGAAATACGATAAGAACATAGTCTGAGAACTGAATTATTTCACGAAATACGATAAAGGACATAGTCTCAGAACAGAATTATTTCACGAAATACGATAAGGACATAGTCTCAGAACAGAATTATTTCACGAAATACGATAAGGACATAGTCTCAGAACAGAATTATTTCACAAAATACGATAAAGGACTTAGACGCAGGAACGTCGATCCACCTCCAGTGATCCACTACCCCTTCCACTGGAACAACTTGACATGTGATTGGGACTACCCCCTTCCACCAACGTTGGACTATAAGGGAAGCAGCTGGACACCTACGAAGTCAGTTGAATTCAGGAATCAGTCGAAAGCAGTCGAAGTCAGGAGTCAGTTGAATTCAGGAATCAGTCGAAAGCAGTCGAAGTCAGGAGTCAGTTGAATTCAGGAATCAGTCGAAAGCAGTCGAAGTCAGGAGTCAGTTGAATTCAGGAATCAGTCGAAAGCAGTCGAAGTCAGGAGTCAGTCGAAGTCAGGAGTCAGTCGAAGTCAGTCCAAGTCAGGAGTCAGTCGAAGTCACGAGTCAGCTGAAGTCTGAAGTCAGAATTCTTCGGTGCACCATCCAGTGCAACGACTGTTCGCGTTCACTTTCCTCAATCCAACCTTTTAACCATTTACCTACTTCCATCATTCTCGATGATGAAACCGAGAGCACTTTGAACTATTTGTAGTTCTGGAACTCAAACTGAGAGGATACACCACCTCCTTCCTAATCCCCTTATACGTCGATATTGCTGCGTGCGGACCAGCACAGAATAAATTCATTTGCGTGTGCGAACGTGCGTGTATCAAGAACCTTAGTCGTGAGAGGAGTCGCCAACCACTTTTTCACCCCTGTCCTATACCTACACGTTCGAGCACGGCGGACTGGATCTAGCCTCTCGAGCTCCCCCACTACCACATTCCTGGCGGACTGGGTCCAGCCGTTTGTGCGTCCTTCAATTTCCCTCGAACTAGGCGGACTGGGTCTAGCCGTTCGAGTTCCCTCACCTACCACAATCTTGGCGGACTAGGTCTAGCCGTTTGTGAAGTCTCCAATTTTCCTCGAACTAGGCGGACTGGGTCCAGCCGTTCGACCTACCGTACCCACCCACAATCTTGGCGGACTTGGTCCAGCCGTTTGCGTGTGCGTACTCCAATTCACGGCCCAGGCGGACTAGGTCCAGCCGACCGGGGATCCCATCCCGACATTCTCTCTCTGGCGACGGAACGACGTAACTCGTCCTACGTCGCAACGAACCGTAACCATCAAAATAAATTCGCACGCGTAAAAACGTAACGTCTTCGCGGACCCCGCGTGAGACGTAACAATAGACTAGAATTACCATATATTCTAAGGTATTTTCAATGATACACTGCATATTACTTTATATTATAAGGTATTTTCATTGATACACTACAAATTACGATATATTATAAGGTATTTTCAATGATACACAGCATATTACGTTATATTATAAGGTATTTTCAATGATAAACTACTATATATTATAAGGTATTTTCAATGATACACTACAAATTACGATATATTATAAGGTATTTTCACTGATACACTGCATATTACGTTATATTATAAGGTATTTTCATTGATAGACTAGAATTACCATATATTCTAAGGTATTTTCAATGATACACTGTATATTACGTTATATTATAAGGTATTTTCATTGATAGACTAGAATTACCATATATTCTAAGGTATTTTCAATGATACACTGCATATTACTTTATATTATAAGGTATTTTCATTGATACACTACAAATTACGATATATTATAAGGTATTTTCAATGATACACAGCATATTACGTTATATTATAAGGTATTTTCAATGATAAACTACTATATATTATAAGGTATTTTCAATGATACACTACAAATTACGATATATTATAAGGTATTTTCAATGATACACTGTATATTACGTTATATTATAAGGTATTTTCATTGATAGACTAGAATTACCATATATTCTAAGGTATTTTCAATGATACACTGCATATTACTTTATATTATAAGGTATTTTCATTGATACACTACAAATTACGATATATTATAAGGTATTTTCAATGATACACTGCATATTACTTTATATTATAAGGTATTTTCATTGATACACTACAAATTACGATATATTATAAGGTATTTTCAATGATACACTGCATATTACGTTATATTATTAGGTATTTTCAATGATACACTAAAAAATTACGATATATTATAAGGTATTTTCATTGATAGACTAGAATTACCATATATTCTAAGGTATTTTCAATGATACACTGCATATTACGTTATATTATAAGGTATTTTCAATGATACACTGCATATTACGTTATATTATAAGGTATTTTCAATGATATACTGCATATTACGTTATATTATAAGGTATTTTCAATGATACACTGCATATTACGTTTTATTCTAAGGTATTTTCAATGATACACTGCATATTACGTTATATTATAAGGTATTTTCAAAGATACACTGCATATCACGTTATATTATAATGTATTTTCAATGATACACTGCATATTATGTTATATTATAAGGTATTTTCAATGATACACTACAAATTACGATATATTATAAGGTATTTTCAATGATACACAGCATATTACGTTATATTATAAGGTATTTTCAATGATAAACTACTATATATTATAAGGTATTTTCAATGATACACTACAAATTACGATATATTATAAGGTATTTTCACTGATACACTGCATATTACGTTATATTATAAGATATTTTCATTGATAGACTAGAATTACCATATATTCTAAGGTATTTTCACTGATACACTGCATATTACGTTATATTATAAGGTATTTTCATTGATAGACTAGAATTAGCATATATTCTAAGGTATTTTCAATGATACACTGCATATTACGTTATATTATAAGGTATTTTCAATGATACACTGCATATTACGTTATATTATAAGGTATTTTCAATGATAAACTACTATATATTATAAGGTATTTTCAATGATACACTACAAATTACGATATATTATAAGGTATTTTCATTGATACACTGCATATTACGTTATATTATTAGGTATTTCCAATGATACACTGCATATTACGTTATATTATAAGGTATTTTCAATGATACACTGCATATTACGTTATATTATAAGGTATTTTCAATGATACACTGCATATTACGTTATATTATAAGGTATTTTCAATGATACACTAAAAAATTTCGATATATTAAAAGGTATTTCCAATGATAGACTGCATATTACCATATATTATAAGGTATTTTCAATGATACACTACAAATTACGATATATTATAAGGTATTTTCAATGATACACTGCATATTACTTTATATTATAAGGTATTTTCATTGATACACTACAAATTACGATATATTATAAGGTATTTTCAATGATACACTGCATATTACGTTATATTATAAGGTATTTTCAAAGATACACTGCATATTACGTTATATTATAATGTATATTCAATGATACACTGCATATTATGTTATATTATAAGGTATTTTCAATGATACACTGCATATTACGTTATATTATAAGGTATTTTCAATGATACACTGCATATTACGTTATATTATAAGGTATTTTCAATGATACACTGCATATTACGTTATATTATAAGGTATTTTCAATGATACACTAAAAAATTTCGATATATTAAAAGGTATTTCCAATGATAGACTGCATATTACCATATATTATAAGGTATTTTCAATGATACACTACAAATTACGATATATTATAAGGTATTTTCAATGATACACTGCATATTACTTTATATTATAAGGTATTTTCATTGATACACTACAAATTACGATATATTATAAGGTATTTTCAATGATACACTGCATATTACGTTATATTATTAGGTATTTTCAATGATACACTAAATAATTACGATATATTATAAGGTATTTTCAATGATAGACTAGAATTAGCATATATTCTAAGGTATTTTCAATGATACACTGCATATTACGTTATATTATAAGGTATTTTCAATGATACACTGCATATTACGTTATATTATAAGGTATTTTCAATGATACACTGCATATTACGTTATATTATAAGGTATTTTCAATGATACACTGCATATTACGTTTTATTCTAAGGTATTTTCAATGATACACTGCATATTACGTTATATTATAAGGTATTTTCAAAGATACACTGCATATCACGTTATATTATAATGTATTTTCACTGATACACTGCATATTACGTTATATTATAAGGTATTTTCATTGATAGACTAGAATTACCATATATTCTAAGGTATTTTCAATGATACACTGTATATTACGTTATATTATAAGGTATTTTCATTGATAGACTAGAATTACCATATATTCTAAGGTATTTTCAATGATACACTGCATATTACTTTATATTATAAGGTATTTTCATTGATACACTACAAATTACGATATATTATAAGGTATTTTCAATGATACACAGCATATTACGTTATATTATAAGGTATTTTCAATGATAAACTACTATATATTATAAGGTATTTTCAATGATACACTACAAATTACGATATATTATAAGGTATTTTCACTGATACACTGCATATTACGTTTTATTATAAGGTATTTTCAATGATACACTGCATATTACGTTTTATTATAAGGTATTTTCAATGATACACAGAATATTACGTTATATTATAAGGTATTTTCATTGATACACTACAAATTACCATATATTATAAGGTATCTTCAATGATACACTGCATATTACGTTATATTATAAGGTATTTTCATTGATAGACTAGAATTACAATATATTCTAAGGTATTTTCAATGATACACTGCATATTACGTTATATTATAAGGTATTTTCAATGATACACTGCATATTACGTTATATTATAAGGTATTTTCATTGATGCACTACAAATTACCATATATTCTAAGGTATTTTCAATGATACACTGCATATTACGTTATATTATAAGGTATTTTCAATGATACACTGCATATTACGTTATATTATAAGGTATTTTCATTGATGCACTACAAATTACCATATATTCTAAGGTATTTTCAATGATACACTGCATATTACGTTATATTATAAGGTATTTTCAATGATACACTGCATATTACGTTATATTATAAGGTATTTTCATTGATGCACTACAAATTACCATATATTATAAGGTATCTTCAATGACACACTGCATATTACGTTTTATTATAAGGTATTTTCAATGATACATTGCATATTACGTTATATTATAAGGTATTTTCAGTGATAAACTACTATATATTACAAGGTAGTTTCAATGATACACTACAAATTACCATATATTCTAAGGTATTTTCAATGATACACAGCATATTACGTTATATTATAAGGTATTTTCAATGATAAACTACTATATATTATAAGGTATTTTCAATGATACACTACAAATTACGATATATTATAAGGTATTTTCAATGATACACTGCATATTACTTTATATTATAAGGTATTTTCATTGATACACTACAAATTACGATATATTATAAGGTATTTTCAATGATACACAGCATATTACGTTATATTATAAGGTATTTTCAATGATAAACTACTATATATTATAAGGTATTTTCAATGATACACTACAAATTACGATATATTATAAGGTATTTTCACTGATACACTGCATATTACGTTATATTATAAGGTATTTTCATTGATAGACTAGAATTACCATATATTCTAAGGTATTTTCAATGATACACTGCATATTACGTTATATTATAAGGTATTTTCAATGATACACTGCATATTACGTTATATTATAAGGTATTTTCAATGATACACTGCATATTACGTTATATTATAAGGTATTTTCAATGATACACTGCATATTACGTTATATTATAAGGTATTTTCATTGATGCACTACAAATTACCATATATTATAAGGTATTTTCAATGATACACTACAAATTACGATATATTATAAGGTATTTTCAATGATACACTGCATATTACGTTTTATTATAAGGTATTTTCAATGATACATTGCATATTACGTTTTATTATAAGGTATTTTCAATGATACACAGAATATTACGTTATATTATAAGGTATTTTCATTGATACACTACAGATTACCATATATTATAAGGTATCTTCAATGATACACTGCATATTACGTTTTATTATAAGGTATTTTCAATGATACATTGCATATTACGTTATATTATAAGGTATTTTCAGTGATAAACTACTATATATTACAAGGTAGTTTCAATGATACACTAAAAATTACCATATATTCTAAGGTATTTTCAATGATACACAGCATATTACGTTATATTATAAGGTATTTTCAATGATAAACTACTATATATTATAAGGTATTTTCAATGATACACTACAAATTACGATATATTATAAGGTATTTTCACTGATACACTGCATATTACGTTATATTATAAGGTATTTTCAATGATAGACTAGAATTACCATATATTCTAAGGTATTTTCATTGATACACTACAAATTACCATATATTATAAGGTATTTTCAATGATACACTGCATATTACGTTTTATTATAAGGTATTTTCATTGATACACTACAAATTACGATATATTATAAGGTATTTTCAATGATACACAGCATATTACGTTATATTATAAGGTATTTTCATTGATAAACTACTATATATTATAAGGTATTTTCAATGATACACTACAAATTACGATATATTATAAGGTATTTTCACTGATACACTGCATATTACGTTATATTATAAGGTATTTTCATTGATAGACTAGAATTACCATATATTCTAAGGTATTTTCAATGATACACTGCATATTACTTTATATTATAAGGTATTTTCATTGATACACTACAAATTACGATATATTATAAGGTATTTTCAATGATACACTACAAATTACGATATATTATAAGGTATTTTCACTGATACACTGCATATTACGTTTTATTATAAGGTATTTTCAATGATACATTGCATATTACGTTTTATTATAAGGTATTTTCAATGATACACAGAATATTACGTTATATTATAAGGTATTTTCATTGATACACTACAAATTACCATATATTATAAGGTATCTTCAATGATACACTGCATATTACGTTATATTATAAGGTATTTTCATTGATAGACTAGAATTACCATATATTCTAAGGTATTTTCAATGATACACTGCATATTACGTTATATTATAAGGTATTTTCAATGATACACTGCATATTACGTTATATTATAAGGTATTTTCATTGATGCACTACAAATTACCATATATTCTAAGGTATTTTCAATGATACACTGCATATTACGTTATATTATAAGGTATTTTCAATGATACACTACATATTACGTTATATTATAAGGTATTTTCATTGATGCACTACAAATTACCATATATTATAAGGTATCTTCAATGATACACTGCATATTACGTTTTATTATAAGGTATTTTCAATGATACATTGCATATTACGTTATATTATAAGGTATTTTCAGTGATAAACTACTATATATTACAAGGTAGTTTCAATGATACTCTACAAATTACCATATATTCTAAGGTATTTTCAATGATACACAGCATATTACGTTACATTATAAGGTATTTTCAATGATAAACTACTATATATTATAAGGTATTTTCAATGATACACTACAAATTACGATATATTATAAGGTATTTTCAATGATACACTGCATATTACGTTTTATTATAAGGTATTTTCAATGATACATTGCATATTACGTTATATTATAAGGTATTTTCAGTGATAAACTACTATATATTACAAGGTAGTTTCAATGATACACTACAAATTACCATATATTCTAAGGTATTTTCAATGATACACAGCATATTACGTTATATTATAAGGTATTTTCAATGATAAACTACTATATATTATAAGGTATTTTCAATGATACACTACAAATTACGATATATTATAAGGTATTTTCACTGATACACTGCATATTACGTTATATTATAAGGTATTTTCATTGATAGACTAGAATTACCATATATTCTAAGGTATTTTCAATGATACACTGCATATTACGTTATATTATAAGGTATTTTCAATGATACACTGCATATTACATTATATTATAAGGTATTTTCAATGATACACTGCATATTACGTTTTATTATAAGGTATTTTCATTGATACACTACAAATTACGATATATTATAAGGTATTTTCAATGATACACAGCATATTACGTTATATTATAAGGTATTTTCAATGATAAACTACTATATATTATAAGGTATTTTCAATGATACACTACAAATTACGATATATTATAAGGTATTTTCACTGATACACTGCATATTACGTTATATTATAAGGTATTTTCATTGATAGACTAGAATTACCATATATTCTAAGGTATTTTCAATGATACACTGTATATTACGTTATATTATAAGGTATTTTCATTGATAGACTAGAATTACCATATATTCTAAGGTATTTTCAATGATACACTGCATATTACTTTATATTATAAGGTATTTTCATTGATACACTACAAATTACGATATATTATAAGGTATTTTCAATGATACACAGCATATTACGTTATATTATAAGGTATTTTCAATGATAAACTACTATATATTATAAGGTATTTTCAATGATACACTACAAATTACGATATATTATAAGGTATTTTCAATGATACACTGCATATTACTTTATATTATAAGGTATTTTCATTGATACAGTACAAATTACGATATATTATAAGGTATTTTCAATGATACACAGCATAGTACGTTATATTATAAGGTATTTTCAATGATAAACTACTATATATTATAAGGTATTTTCAATGATACACTACAAATTACGATATATTATAAGGTATTTTCACTGATACACTGCATATTACGTTATATTATAAGGTATTTTCATTGATAGACTAGAATTACCATATATTCTAAGGTATTTTCAATGATACACTGCATATTACGTTATATTATAAGGTATTTTCAATTATACACTGCATATTACGTTATATTATAAGGTATTTTCAATGATACACTGCATATTACGTTATATTATAAGGTATTTTCAATGATACACTGCATATTACGTTATATTATAAGGTATTTTCATTGATGCACTACAAATTACCATATATTATAAGGTATTTTCAATGATACACTACAAATTACGATATATTATAAGGTATTTTCAATGATACACTGCATATTACGTTTTATTATAAGGTATTTTCAATGATACATTGCATATTACGTTTTATTATAAGGTATTTTCAATGATACACAGAATATTACGTTATATTATAAGGTATTTTCATTGATACACTACAAATTACCATATATTATAAGGTATCTTCAATGATACACTGCATATTACGTTTTATTATAAGGTATTTTCAATGATACATTGCATATTACGTTATATTATAAGGTATTTTCAGTGATAAACTACTATATATTACAAGGTAGTTTCAATGATACACTACAAATTACCATATATTCTAAGGTATTTTCAATGATACACAGCATATTACGTTATATTATAAGGTATTTTCAATGATAAACTACTATATATTATAAGGTATTTTCAATGATACACTACAAATTACGATATATTATAAGGTATTTTCACTGATACACTGCATATTACGTTATATTATAAGGTATTTTCAATTATACACTGCATATTACGTTATATTATAAGGTATTTTCAATGATACACTGCATATTACGTTATATTATAAGGTATTTTCAATGATACACTGCATATTACGTTATATTATAAGGTATTTTCATTGATGCACTACAAATTACCATATATTATAAGGTATTTTCAATGATACACTACAAATTACGATATATTATAAGGTATTTTCAATGATACACTGCATATTACGTTTTATTATAAGGTATTTTCAATGATACATTGCATATTACGTTTTATTATAAGGTATTTTCAATGATACACAGAATATTACGTTATATTATAAGGTATTTTCATTGATACACTACAAATTACCATATATTATAAGGTATCTTCAATGATACACTGCATATTACGTTTTATTATAAGGTATTTTCAATGATACATTGCATATTACGTTATATTATAAGGTATTTTCAGTGATAAACTACTATATATTACAAGGTAGTTTCAATGATACACTACAAATTACCATATATTCTAAGGTATTTTCAATGATACACAGCATATTACGTTATATTATAAGGTATTTTCAATGATAAACTACTATATATTATAAGGTATTTTCAATGATACACTACAAATTACGATATATTATAAGGTATTTTCACTGATACACTGCATATTACGTTATATTATAAGGTATTTTCATTGATAGACTAGAATTACCATATATTCTAAGGTATTTTCAATGATACACTGCATATTACGTTATATTATAAGGTATTTTCAATGATACACTGCATATTACATTATATTATAAGGTATTTTCAATGATACACTGCATATTACGTTTTATTATAAGGTATTTTCATTGATACACTACAAATTACGATATATTATAAGGTATTTTCAATGATACACAGCATATTACGTTATATTATAAGGTATTTTCAATGATAAACTACTATATATTATAAGGTATTTTCAATGATACACTACAAATTACGATATATTATAAGGTATTTTCATTGATGCACTACAAATTACCATATATTATAAGGTATTTTCAATGATACACTACAAATTACGATATATTATAAGGTATTTTCAATGATACACTGCATATTACGTTTTATTATAAGGTATTTTCAATGATACATTGCATATTACGTTTTATTATAAGGTATTTTCAATGATACACAGAATATTACGTTATATTATAAGGTATTTTCATTGATACACTACAAATTACCATATATTATAAGGTATCTTCAATGATACACTGCATATTACGTTTTATTATAAGGTATTTTCAATGATACATTGCATATTACGTTATATTATAAGGTATTTTCAGTGATAAACTACTATATATTACAAGGTAGTTTCAATGATACACTACAAATTACCATATATTCTAAGGTATTTTCAATGATACACAGCATATTACGTTATATTATAAGGTATTTTCATTGATAGACTAGAATTACCATATATTCTAAGGTATTTTCAATGATACACTGCATATTACTTTATATTATAAGGTATTTTCATTGATACACTACAAATTACGATATATTATAAGGTATTTTCAATGATACACAGCATATTACGTTATATTATAAGGTATTTTCAATGATAAACTACTATATATTATAAGGTATTTTCAATGATACACTACAAATTACGATATATTATAAGGTATTTTCACTGATACACTGCATATTACGTTATATTATAAGGTATTTTCATTGATTAGACTAGAATTACCATATATTCTAAGGTATTTTCAATGATACACTGTATATTACGTTATATTATAAGGTATTTTCATTGATAGACTAGAATTACCATATATTCTAAGGTATTTTCAATGATACACTGCATATTACTTTATATTATAAGGTATTTTCATTGATACACTACAAATTACGATATATTATAAGGTATTTTCAATGATACACAGCATATTACGTTATATTATAAGGTATTTTCAATGATAAACTACTATATATTATAAGGTATTTTCAATGATACACTACAAATTACGATATATTATAAGGTATTTTCAATGATACACTGTATATTACGTTATATTATAAGGTATTTTCATTGATAGACTAGAATTACCATATATTCTAAGGTATTTTCAATGATACACTGCATATTACTTTATATTATAAGGTATTTTCATTGATACACTACAAATTACGATATATTATAAGGTATTTTCAATGATACACTGCATATTACTTTATATTATAAGGTATTTTCATTGATACACTACAAATTACGATATATTATAAGGTATTTTCAATGATACACTGCATATTACGTTATATTATTAGGTATTTTCAATGATACACTAAAAAATTACGATATATTATAAGGTATTTTCATTGATAGACTAGAATTACCATATATTCTAAGGTATTTTCAATGATACACTGCATATTACGTTATATTATAAGGTATTTTCAATGATACACTGCATATTACGTTATATTATAAGGTATTTTCAATGATACACTGCATATTACGTTATATTATAAGGTATTTTCAATGATACACTGCATATTACGTTTTATTCTAAGGTATTTTCAATGATACACTGCATATTACGTTATATTATAAGGTATTTTCAAAGATACACTGCATATCACGTTATATTATAATGTATTTTCAATGATACACTGCATATTATGTTATATTATAAGGTATTTTCAATGATATACTACAAATTACGATATATTATAAGGTATTTTCAATGATACACAGCATATTACGTTATATTATAAGGTATTTTCAATGATAAACTACTATATATTATAAGGTATTTTCAATGATACACTACAAATTACGATATATTATAAGGTATTTTCACTGATACACTGCATATTACGTTATATTATAAGATATTTTCATTGATAGACTAGAATTACCATATATTCTAAGGTATTTTCACTGATACACTGCATATTACGTTATATTATAAGGTATTTTCATTGATAGACTAGAATTAGCATATATTCTAAGGTATTTTCAATGATACACTGCATATTACGTTATATTATAAGGAATTTTCAATGATACACTGCATATTACGTTATATTATAAGGTATTTTCAATGATAAACTACTATATATTATAAGGTATTTTCAATGATACACTACAAATTACGATATATTATAAGGTATTTTCATTGATACACTGCATATTACGTTATATTATTAGGTATTTCCAATGATACACTGCATATTACGTTATATTATAAGGTATTTTCAACGATACACTGCATATTACGTTATATTATAAGGTATTTTCAATGATACACTGCATATTACGTTATATTATAAGGTATTTTCAATGATACACTAAAAAATTTCGATATATTAAAAGGTATTTCCAATGATAGACTGCATATTACCATATATTATAAGGTATTTTCAATGATACACTACAAATTACGATATATTATAAGGTATTTTCAATGATACACTGCATATTACTTTATATTATAAGGTATTTTCATTGATACACTACAAATTACGATATATTATAAGGTATTTTCAATGATACACTGCATATTACGTTATATTATAAGGTATTTTCAAAGATACACTGCATATTACGTTATATTATAATGTATATTCAATGATACACTGCATATTATGTTATATTATAAGGTATTTTCAATGATACACTGCATATTACGTTATATTATAAGGTATTTTCAATGATACACTGCATATTACGTTATATTATAAGGTATTTTCAATGATACACTGCATATTACGTTATATTATAAGGTATTTTCAATGATACACTAAAAAATATCGATATATTAAAAGGTATTTCCAATGATAGACTGCATATTACCATATATTATAAGGTATTTTCAATGATACACTACAAATTACGATATATTATAAGGTATTTTCAATGATACACTGCATATTACTTTATATTATAAGGTATTTTCATTGATACACTACAAATTACGATATATTATAAGGTATTTTCAATGATACACTGCATATTACGTTATATTATTAGGTATTTTCAATGATACACTAAATAATTACGATATATTATAAGGTATTTTCAATGATAGACTAGAATTAGCATATATTCTAAGGTATTTTCAATGATACACTGCATATTACGTTATATTATAAGGTATTTTCAATGATACACTGCATATTACGTTATATTATAAGGTATTTTCAATGATACACTGCATATTACGTTATATTATAAGGTATTTTCAATGATACACTGCATATTACGTTATATTATAAGGTATTTTCAATGATACACTGCATATTACGTTTTATTCTAAGGTATTTTCAATGATACACTGCATATTACGTTATATTATAAGGTATTTTCAAAGATACACTGCATATCACGTTATATTATAATGTATTTTCAATGATACACTGCATATTACGTTATATTATAAGGTATTTTCAATGATACACTGCATATTACGTTATATTATAAGGTATTTTCATTGATACACTACAAATTACCATATATTATAAGGTATTTTCAATGATACACTGCATATTACGTTTTATTATAAGGTATTTTCATTGATACACTACAAATTACGATATATTATAAGGTATTTTCAATGATACACAGCATATTACGTTATATTATAAGGTATTTTCAATGATAAACTACTATATATTATAAGGTATTTTCAATGATACACTACAAATTACGATATATTATAAGGTATTTTCACTGATACACTGCATATTACGTTATATTATAAGGTATTTTCATTGATAGACTAGAATTACCATATATTCTAAGGTATTTTCAATGATACACTGTATATTACGTTATATTATAAGGTATTTTCATTGATAGACTAGAATTACCATATATTCTAAGGTATTTTCAATGATACACTGCATATTACTTTATATTATAAGGTATTTTCATTGATACACTACAAATTACGATATATTATAAGGTATTTTCAATGATACACAGCATATTACGTTATATTATAAGGTATTTTCAATGATAAACTACTATATATTATAAGGTATTTTCAATGATACACTACAAATTACGATATATTATAAGGTATTTTCACTGATACACTGCATATTACGTTTTATTATAAGGTATTTTCAATGATACATTGCATATTACGTTTTATTATAAGGTATTTTCAATGATACACAGAATATTACGTTATATTATAAGGTATTTTCATTGATACACTACAAATTACCATATATTATAAGGTATCTTCAATGATACACTGCATATTACGTTATATTATAAGGTATTTTCATTGATAGACTAGAATTACAATATATTCTAAGGTATTTTCAATGATACACTGCATATTACGTTATATTATAAGGTATTTTCAATGATACACTGCATATTACGTTATATTATAAGGTATTTTCATTGATGCACTACAAATTACCATATATTCTAAGGTATTTTCAATGATACACTGCATATTACGTTATATTATAAGGTATTTTCAATGATACACTGCATATTACGTTATATTATAAGGTATTTTCATTGATGCACTACAAATTACCATATATTCTAAGGTATTTTCAATGATACACTGCATATTACGTTATATTATAAGGTATTTTCAATGATACACTGCATATTACGTTATATTATAAGGTATTTTCATTGATGCACTACAAATTACCATATATTATAAGGTATCTTCAATGATACACTGCATATTACGTTTTATTATAAGGTATTTTCAATGATACATTGCATATTACGTTATATTATAAGGTATTTTCAGTGATAAACTACTATATATTACAAGGTAGTTTCAATGATACACTACAAATTACCATATATTCTAAGGTATTTTCAATGATACACAGCATATTACGTTATATTATAAGGTATTTTCAATGATAAACTACTATATATTATAAGGTATTTTCAATGATACACTACAAATTACGATATATTATAAGGTATTTTCAATGATACACTGCATATTACTTTATATTATAAGGTATTTTCATTGATACACTACAAATTACGATATATTATAAGGTATTTTCAATGATACACAGCATATTACGTTATATTATAAGGTATTTTCAATGATAAACTACTATATATTATAAGGTATTTTCAATGATACACTACAAATTACGATATATTATAAGGTATTTTCACTGATACACTGCATATTACGTTATATTATAAGGTATTTTCATTGATAGACTAGAATTACCATATATTCTAAGGTATTTTCAATGATACACTGCATATTACGTTATATTATAAGGTATTTTCAATGATACACTGCATATTACGTTATATTATAAGGTATTTTCAATGATACACTGCATATTACGTTATATTATAAGGTATTTTCAATGATACACTGCATATTACGTTATATTATAAGGTATTTTCATTGATGCACTACAAATTACCATATATTATAAGGTATTTTCAATGATACACTACAAATTACGATATATTATAAGGTATTTTCAATGATACACAGCATATTACGTTATATTATAAGGTATTTTCAATGATAAACTACTATATATTATAAGGTATTTTCAATGATACACTACAAATTACGATATATTATAAGGTATTTTCACTGATACACTGCATATTACGTTATATTATAAGGTATTTTCAATGATAGACTAGAATTACCATATATTCTAAGGTATTTTCATTGATACACTACAAATTACCATATATTATAAGGTATTTTCAATGATACACTGCATATTACGTTTTATTATAAGGTATTTTCATTGATACACTACAAATTACGATATATTATAAGGTATTTTCAATGATACACAGCATATTACGTTATATTATAAGGTATTTTCATTGATAAACTACTATATATTATAAGGTATTTTCAATGATACACTACAAATTACGATATATTATAAGGTATTTTCACTGATACACTGCATATTACGTTATATTATAAGGTATTTTCATTGATAGACTAGAATTACCATATATTCTAAGGTATTTTCAATGATACACTGCATATTACTTTATATTATAAGGTATTTTCATTGATACACTACAAATTACGATATATTATAAGGTATTTTCAATGATACACTACAAATTACGATATATTATAAGGTATTTTCACTGATACACTGCATATTACGTTTTATTATAAGGTATTTTCAATGATACACTGCATATTACGTTTTATTATAAGGTATTTTCAATGATACACAGAATATTACGTTATATTATAAGGTATTTTCATTGATACACTACAAATTACCATATATTATAAGGTATCTTCAATGATACACTGCATATTACGTTTTATTATAAGGTATTTTCAATGATACACTGCATATTACGTTTTATTATAAGGTATTTTCAATGATACATTGCATATTACGTTATATTATAATGTATTTTCAGTGATAAACTACTATATATTACAAGGTAGTTTCAATGATACACTACAAATTACCATATATTCTAAGGTATTTTCAATGATACACTGCATATTACGTTATATTATAAGGTATTTTCAATGATACACTGCATATTACGTTATATTATAAGGTATTTTCAATGATACACTGCATATTACGTTATATTATAAGGTATTTTCATTGATGCACTACAAATTACCATATATTATAAGGTATTTTCAATGATACACTACAAATTACGATATATTATAAGGTATTTTCAATGATACATTGCATATTACGTTATATTATAAGGTATTTTCAGTGATAAACTACTATATATTACAAGGTAGTGTCAATGAAACACTACAAATTACCATATATTATAAGGTATTTTCAATGATACACTACAAATTACGATATATTATAAGGTATTTTCAATGATACACTGCATATTACGTTATATTATAAGGTATTTTCAATGATAAACTACAATATATTATAAGGTATTTTCAATGATACACTACAAATTACGATATATTATAAGGTATTTTCACTGATACACTGAATATTACGTTATATTATAAGGTATTTTCATAGATAGACTAGAATTACCATATATTCTAAGGTATTTCCAATGATACACTGCATATTACCATATATTATAAGGTATTTTCAATGATACACTGCATATTACGTTATATTATAAGGTATTTTCATTGATACACTACAAATTACCATATATTATAAGGTATTTTCAATGATACACAGCATATTACGTTATATTATAAGGTATTTTCATTGATAGACTAGAATTACCATATATTCTAAGGTATTTTCAATGATACACTGCATATTACTTTATATTATAAGGCATTTTCATTGATACACTACAAATTACGATATATTATAAGGTATTTTCAATGATACACTGCATATTACGTTATATTATAAGGTATTTTCAATGATAAACTACTATATATTATAAGGTATTTTCACTGATACACTGCATATTACGTTATATTATAAGGTATTTTCATTGATACACTACAAATTACGATATATTATAAGGTATTTTCAATGATACACAGCATATTACGTTATATTATAAGGTATTTTCAATGATAAACTACTATATATTATAAGGTATTTTCAATGATACACTACAAATTACGATATATTATAAGGTATTTTCACTGATACACTGCATATTACGTTATATTATAAGGTATTTTCATTGATAGACTAGAATTACCATATATTCTAAGGTATTTTCAATGATACACTGCATATTACGTTATATTATAAGGTATTTTCAATGATACACTGCATATTACATTATATTATAAGGTATTTTCAATGATACACTGCATATTACGTTTTATTATAAGGTATTTTCAATGATACACAGAATATTACGTTATATTATAAGGTATTTTCATTGATACACTACAAATTACCATATATTATAAGGTATCTTCAATGATACACTGCATATTACGTTTTATTATAAGGTATTTTCAATGATACACTGCATATTACGTTTTATTATAAGGTATTTTCAATGATACATTGCATATTACGTTATATTATAATGTATTTTCAGTGATAAACTACTATATATTACAAGGTAGTTTCAATGATACACTACAAATTACCATATATTCTAAGGTATTTTCAATGATACACTGCATATTACGTTATATTATAAGGTATTTTCAATGATACACTGCATATTACGTTATATTATAAGGTATTTTCAATGATACACTGCATATTACGTTATATTATAAGGTATTTTCAATGATACACTGCATATTACGTTATATTATAAGGTATTTTCATTGATGCACTACAAATTACCATATATTATAAGGTATTTTCAATGATACACTACAAATTACGATATATTATAAGGTATTTTCAATGATACATTGCATATTACGTTATATTATAAGGTATTTTCAGTGATAAACTACTATATATTACAAGGTAGTTTCAATGATACACTACAAATTACCATATATTCTAAGGTATTTTCAATGATACACAGCATATTACGTTATATTATAAGGTATTTTCAATGATAAACTACTATATATTATAAGGTATTTTCAATGATACACTACAAATTACGATATATTATAAGGTATTTTCACTGATACACTGCATATTACGTTATATTATAAGGTATTTTCAATGATAGACTAGAATTACCATATATTCTAAGGTATTTTCATTGATACACTACAAATTACCATATATTATAAGGTATTTTCAATGATACACTGCATATTACGTTTTATTATAAGGTATTTTCATTGATACACTACAAATTACGATATATTATAAGGTATTTTCAATGATACACAGCATATTACGTTATATTATAAGGTATTTTCACTGATACACTGCATATTACGTTTTATTATAAGGTATTTTCAATGATACATTGCATATTACGTTTTATTATAAGGTATTTTCAATGATACACAGAATATTACGTTATATTATAAGGTATTTTCATTGATACACTACAAATTACCATATATTATAAGGTATCTTCAATGATACACTGCATATTACGTTTTATTATAAGGTATTTTCAATGATACACTGCATATTACGTTATATTATAAGGTATTTTCAATGATAGATTGCATATTACGTTATATTATAAGGTATTTTCAGTGATAAACTACTATATATTACAAGGTAGTTTCAATGATACACTACAAATTACCATATATTCTAAGGTATTTTCAATGATACACTGCATATTACGTTATATTATAAGGTATTTTCAATGATACACTGCATATTACGTTATATTATAAGGTATTTTCAATGATACACTGCATATTACGTTATATTATAAGGTATTTTCATTGATGCACTACAAATTACCATATATTATAAGGTATTTTCAATGATACACTACAAATTACGATATATTATAAGGTATTTTCAATGATACATTGCATATTACGTTATATTATAAGGTATTTTCAGTGATAAACTACTATATATTACAAGGTAGTGTCAATGAAACACTACAAATTACCATATATTATAAGGTATTTTCAATGATACACTACAAATTACGATATATTATAAGGTATTTTCAATGATACACTGCATATTACGTTATATTATAAGGTATTTTCAATGATAAACTACAATATATTATAAGGTATTTTCAATGATACACTACAAATTACGATATATTATAAGGTATTTTCACTGATACACTGAATATTACGTTATATTATAAGGTATTTTCATAGATAGACTAGAATTACCATATATTCTAAGGTATTTCCAATGATACACTGCATATTACCATATATTATAAGGTATTTTCAATGATACACTGCATATTACGTTATATTATAAGGTATTTTCATTGATACACTACAAATTACCATATATTATAAGGTATTTTCAATGATACACAGCATATTACGTTATATTATAAGGTATTTTCATTGATAGACTAGAATTACCATATATTCTAAGGTATTTTCAATGATACACTGCATATTACTTTATATTATAAGGTATTTTCATTGATACACTACAAATTACGATATATTATAAGGTATTTTCAATGATACACAGCATATTACGTTATATTATAAGGTATTTTCAATGATAAACTACTATATATTATAAGGTATTTTCACTGATACACTGCATATTACGTTATATTATAAGGTATTTTCATTGATACACTACAAATTACGATATATTATAAGGTATTTTCAATGATACACAGCATATTACGTTATATTATAAGGTATTTTCAATGATAAACTACTATATATTATAAGGTATTTTCAATGATACACTACAAATTACGATATATTATAAGGTATTTTCACTGATACACTGCATATTACGTTATATTATAAGGTATTTTCATTGATAGACTAGAATTACCATATATTCTAAGGTATTTTCAATGATACACTGCATATTACGTTATATTATAAGGTATTTTCAATGATACACTGCATATTACATTATATTATAAGGTATTTTCAATGATACACTGCATATTACGTTTTATTATAAGGTATTTTCAATGATACACAGAATATTACGTTATATTATAAGGTATTTTCATTGATACACTACAAATTACCATATATTATAAGGTATCTTCAATGATACACTGCATATTACGTTTTATTATAAGGTATTTTCAATGATACACTGCATATTACGTTTTATTATAAGGTATTTTCAATGATACATTGCATATTACGTTATATTATAATGTATTTTCAGTGATAAACTACTATATATTACAAGGTAGTTTCAATGATACACTACAAATTACCATATATTCTAAGGTATTTTCAATGATACACTGCATATTACGTTATATTATAAGGTATTTTCAATGATACACTGCATATTACGTTATATTATAAGGTATTTTCAATGATACACTGCATATTACGTTATATTATAAGGTATTTTCAATGATACACTGCATATTACGTTATATTATAAGGTATTTTCATTGATGCACTACAAATTACCATATATTATAAGGTATTTTCAATGATACACTACAAATTACGATATATTATAAGGTATTTTCAATGATACATTGCATATTACGTTATATTATAAGGTATTTTCAGTGATAAACTACTATATATTACAAGGTAGTGTCAATGAAACACTACAAATTACCATATATTATAAGGTATTTTCAATGATACACTACAAATTACGATATATTATAAGGTATTTTCAATGATACACTGCATATTACGTTATATTATAAGGTATTTTCAATGATAAACTACAATATATTATAAGGTATTTTCAATGATACACTACAAATTACGATATATTATAAGGTATTTTCACTGATACACTGAATGTTACGTTATATTATAAGGTATTTTCATAGATAGACTAGAATTACCATATATTCTAAGGTATTTCCAATGATACACTGCATATTACCATATATTATAAGGTATTTTCAATGATACACTGCATATTACGTTATATTATAAGGTATTTTCGTTGATACACTACAAATTACGATATATTATAAGGTATTTTCAATGATACACAGCATATTACGTTATATTATAAGGTATTTTCAATGATAAACTACTATATATTATAAGGTATTTTCAATGATACACTACAAATTACGATATATTATAAGGTATTTTCACTGATACACTGCATATTACGTTATATTATAAGGTATTTTCATTGATAGACTAGAATTACCATATATTCTAAGGTATTTTCAATGATACACTGCATATTACCTTATATTATAAGGTATTTTCAATGATACACTGCATATTACGTTATATTATAAGGTATTTTCAATGATACACTGCATGTTACGTTATATTATAAGGTATTTTCAATGATACACTGCATATTACGTTATATTATAAGGTATTTTCATTGATGCACTACAAATTACCATATATTATAAGGTATTTTCAATGATACACTACAAATTACGATATATTATAAGGTATTTTCAATGATACACTGCATATTACGTTTTATTATAAGGTATTTTCAATGATACATTGCATATTACGTTTTATTATAAGGTATTTTCAATGATACACAGAATATTACGTTATATTATAAGGTATTTTCATTGATACACTACAAATTACCATATATTATAAGGTATCTTCAATGATACACTGCATATTACGTTTTATTATAAGGTATTTTCAATGATACATTGCATATTACGTTATATTATAAGGTATTTTCAGTGATAAACTACTATATATTACAAGGTAGTTTCAATGATACACTACAAATTACCATATATTCTAAGGTATTTTCAATGATACACAGCATATTACGTTATATTATAAGGTATTTTCAATGATAAACTACTATATATTATAAGGTATTTTCAATGATACACTACAAATTACGATATATTATAAGGTATTTTCACTGATACACTGCATATTACGTTATATTATAAGGTATTTTCATTGATAGACTAGAATTACCATATATTCTAAGGTATTTTCAATGATACACTGCATATTACGTTATATTATAAGGTATTTTCAATGATAGACTGCATATTACATTATATTATAAGGTATTTTCAATGATACACTGCATATTACGTTTTATTATAAGGTATTTTCAATGATACACAGAATATTACGTTATATTATAAGGTATTTTCATTGATACACTACAAATTACCATATATTATAAGGTATTTTCAATGATACACTGCATATTACGTTTTATTATAAGGTATTTTCAATGATACACTGCATATTACGTTTTATTATAAGGTATTTTCAATGATACATTGCATATTACGTTATATTATAATGTATTTTCAGTGATAAACTACTATATATTACAAGGTAGTTTCAATGATACACTACAAATTACCATATATTCTAAGGTATTTTCAATGATACACTGCATATTACGTTATATTATAAGGTATTTTCAATGATACACTGCATATTACGTTATATTATAAGGTATTTTCAATGATACACTGCATATTACGTTATATTATAAGGTATTTTCAATGATACACTGCATATTACTTTATATTATAAGGTATTTTCATTGATGCACTACAAATTACCATATATTATAAGGTATTTTCAATGATACACTACAAATTACGATATATTATAAGGTATTTTCAATGATACATTGCATATTACGTTATATTATAAGGTATTTTCAGTGATAAACTACTATATATTACAAGGTAGTGTCAATGAAACACTACAAATTACCATATATTATAAGGTATTTTCAATGATACACTACAAATTACGATATATTATAAGGTATTTTCAATGATACACTGCATATTACGTTATATTATAAGGTATTTTCAATGATAAACTACAATATATTATAAGGTATTTTCAATGATACACTACAAATTACGATATATTATAAGGTATTTTCACTGATACACTGAATGTTACGTTATATTATAAGGTATTTTCATAGATAGACTAGAATTACCATATATTCTAAGGTATTTCCAATGATACACTGCATATTACCATATATTATAAGGTATTTTCAATGATACACTGCATATTACGTTATATTATAAGGTATTTTCATTGATACACTACAAATTACCATATATTATAAGGTATTTTCAATGATACACAGCATATTACGTTATATTATAAGGTATTTTCATTGATAGACTAGAATTACCATATATTCTAAGGTATTTTCAATGATACACTGCATATTACTTTATATTATAAGGCATTTTCATTGATACACTACAAATTACGATATATTATAAGGTATTTTCAATGATACACAGCATATTACGTTATATTATAAGGTATTTTCAATGATAAACTACTATATATTATAAGGTATTTTCACTGATACACTGCATATTACGTTATATTATAAGGTATTTTCATTGATAGACTAGAATTACCATATATTCTAAGGTATTTTCAATGATACACTGCATATTACGTTATATTATAAGGTATTTTCAATGATACACTGCATATTACGTTTTATTATAAGGTATTTTCAATGATACACAGAATATTACGTTATATTATAAGGTATTTTCATTGATACACTACAAATTACCATATATTATAAGGTATCTTCAATGATACACTGCATATTACGTTTTATTATAAGGTATTTTCAATGATACATTGCATATTACGTTATATTATAAGGTATTTTCAGTGATAAACTACTATATATTACAAGGTAGTTTCAATGATACACTACAAAATACCATATATTCTAAGGTATTTTCAATGATACACAGCATATTACGTTATATTATAAGGTATTTTCAATGATAAACTACTATATATTATAAGGTATTTTCAATGATACACTACAAATTACGATATATTATAAGGTATTTTCACTGATACACTGCATATTACGTTATATTATAAGGTATTTTCATTGATAGACTGGAATTACCATATATTCTAAGGTATTTTCAATGATACACTGCATATTACGTTATATTATAAGGTATTTTCAATGATACACTGCATATTACGTTATATTATAAGGTATTTTCAATGATACACTGCATATTACGTTATATTATAAGGTATTTTCAATGATACACTGCATATTACGTTATATTATAAGGTATTTTCATTGATGCACTACAAATTACCATATATTATAAGGTATTTTCAATGATACACTGCATATTACGTTATATTATAAGGTATTTTCAATGATACACTGCATATTACGTTTTATTATAAGGTATTTTCAATGATACACAGAATATTACGTTATATTATAAGGTATTTTCATTGATACACTACAAATTACCATATATTATAAGGTATCTTCAATGATACACTGCATATTACGTTTTATTATAAGGTATTTTCAATGATACACTGCATATTACGTTTTATTATAAGGTATTTTCAATGATACATTGCATATTACGTTATATTATAATGTATTTTCAGTGATAAACTACTATATATTACAAGGTAGTTTCAATGATACACTACAAATTACCATATATTCTAAGGTATTTTCAATGATACACTGCATATTACGTTATATTATAAGGTATTTTCAATGATACACATATTATTACGTTATATTATAAGGTATTTTCATTGATACACTACAAATTACCATATATTATAAGGTATCTTCAATGATACACTGCATATTATGTTTTATTATAAGGTATTTTCAATGATACACTGCATATTACGTTATATTATAAGGTATTTTCAATGATACACTGCATATTACGTTATATTATAAGGTATTTTCAATGATACACTGCATATTACGTTATATTATAAGGTATTTTCAATGATAAACTACTATATATTATAAGGTATTTTCAATGATACACTACAAATTACGATATATTATAAGGTATTTTCACTGATACACTGCATATTACGTTATATTATAAGGTATTTTCATTGATGCACTACAAATTACCATATATTATAAGGTATTTTCAATGATACACTACAAATTACGATATATTATAAGGTATTTTCAATGATACATTGCATATTACGTTATATTATAAGGTATTTTCAGTGATAAACTACTATATATTACAAGGTAGTGTCAATGAAACACTACAAATTACCATATATTATAAGGTATTTTCAATGATACACTGCATATTACGTTATATTATAAGGTATTTTCAATGATAAACTACAATATATTATAAGGTATTTTCAATGATACACTACAAATTACGATATATTATAAGGTATTTTCACTGATACACTGAATGTTACGTTATATTATAAGGTATTTTCATAGATAGACTAGAATTACCATATATTCTAAGGTATTTCCAATGATACACTGCATATTACCATATATTATAAGGTATTTTCAATGATACACTGCATATTACGTTATATTATAAGGTATTTTCATTGATACACTACAAATTACCATATATTATAAGGTATTTTCAATGATACACAGCATATTACGTTATATTATAAGGTATTTTCATTGATAGACTAGAATTACCATATATTCTAAGGTATTTTCAATGATACACTGCATATTACTTTATATTATAAGGCATTTTCATTGATACACTACAAATTACGATATATTATAAGGTATTTTCAATGATACACAGCATATTACGTTATATTATAAGGTATTTTCAATGATAAACTACTATATATTATAAGGTATTTTCACTGATACACTGCATATTACGTTATATTATAAGGTATTTTCATTGATAGACTAGAATTACCATATATTCTAAGGTATTTTCAATGATACACTGCATATTACGTTATATTATAAGGTATTTTCAATGATACACTGCATATTACGTTTTATTATAAGGTATTTTCAATGATACACAGAATATTACGTTATATTATAAGGTATTTTCATTGATACACTACAAATTACCATATATTATAAGGTATCTTCAATGATACACTGCATATTATGTTTTATTATAAGGTATTTTCAATGATACACTGCATATTACGTTATATTATAAGGTATTTTCAATGATACACTGCATATTACGTTATATTATAAGGTATTTTCAATGATACACTGCATATTACGTTATATTATAAGGTATTTTCAATGATAAACTACTATATATTATAAGGTATTTTCAATGATACACTACAAATTACGATATATTATAAGGTATTTTCACTGATACACTGCATATTACGTTATATTATAAGGTATTTTCATTGATGCACTACAAATTACCATATATTATATGGTATTTTCAATGATACACTACAAATTACGATATATTATAAGGTATTTTCAATGATACATTGCATATTACGTTATATTATAAGGTATTTTCAGTGATAAACTACTATATATTACAAGGTAGTGTCAATGAAACACTACAAATTACCATATATTATAAGGTATTTTCAATGATACACTACAAATTACGATATATTATAAGGTATTTTCAATGATACACTGCATATTACGTTATATTATAAGGTATTTTCAATGATAAACTACAATATATTATAAGGTATTTTCATTGATACACTACAAATTACCATATATTATAAGGTATTTTCAATGATACACAGCATATTACGTTATATTATAAGGTATTTTCATTGATAGACTAGAATTACCATATATTCTAAGGTATTTTCAATGATACACTGCATATTACTTTATATTATAAGGCATTTTCATTGATACACTACAAATTACGATATATTATAAGGTATTTTCAATGATACACAGCATATTACGTTATATTATAAGGTATTTTCAATGATAAACTACTATATATTATAAGGTATTTTCACTGATACACTGCATATTACGTTATATTATAAGGTATTTTCATTGATAGACTAGAATTACCATATATTCTAAGGTATTTTCAATGATACACTGCATATTACGTTATATTATAAGGTATTTTCAATGATACACTGCATATTACGTTTTATTATAAGGTATTTTCAATGATACACAGAATATTACGTTATATTATAAGGTATTTTCATTGATACACTACAAATTACCATATATTATAAGGTATCTTCAATGATACACTGCATATTACGTTTTATTATAAGGTATTTTCAATGATACATTGCATATTACGTTATATTATAAGGTATTTTCAGTGATAAACTACTATATATTACAAGGTAGTTTCAATGATACACTACAAAATACCATATATTCTAAGGTATTTTCAATGATACACAGCATATTACGTTATATTATAAGGTATTTTCAATGATAAACTACTATATATTATAAGGTATTTTCAATGATACACTACAAATTACGATATATTATAAGGTATTTTCACTGATACACTGCATATTACGTTATATTATAAGGTATTTTCATTGATAGACTGGAATTACCATATATTCTAAGGTATTTTCAATGATACACTGCATATTACGTTATATTATAAGGTATTTTCAATGATACACTGCATATTACGTTATATTATAAGGTATTTTCAATGATACACTGCATATTACGTTTTATTATAAGGTATTTTCAATGATACACAGAATATTACGTTATATTATAAGGTATTTTCATTGATACACTACAAATTACCATATATTATAAGGTATCTTCAATGATACACTGCATATTACGTTTTATTATAAGGTATTTTCAATGATACACTGCATATTACCTTTTATTATAAGGTATTTTCAATGATACATTGCATATTACGTTATATTATAATGTATTTTCAGTGATAAACTACTATATATTACAAGGTAGTTTCAATGATACACTACAAATTACCATATATTCTAAGGTATTTTCAATGATACACTGCATATTACGTTATATTATAAGGTATTTTCAATGATACACAGATTATTACGTTATATTATAAGGTATTTTCATTGATACACTACAAATTACCATATATTATAAGGTATCTTCAATGATACACTGCATATTATGTTTTATTATAAGGTATTTTCAATGATACACTGCATATTACGTTATATTATAAGGTATTTTCAATGATACACTGCATATTACGTTATATTATAAGGTATTTTCAATGATACACTGCATATTACGTTATATTATAAGGTATTTTCAATGATAAACTACTATATATTATAAGGTATTTTCAATGATACACTACATATTACGATATATTATAAGGTATTTTCACTGATACACTGCATATTACGTTATATTATAAGGTATTTTCATTGATAGACTAGAATTACCATATATTCTAAGGTATTTTCAATGATACACTGCATATTACGTTATATTATAAGGTATTTTCAATGATACACTGCATATTACGTTATATTATAAGGTATTTTCAATGATACACTGCATATTACGTTATATTATAAGGTATTTTCAATGATACACTGCATATTACGTTATATTATAAGGTATTTTCATTGATGCACTACAAATTACCATATATTATAAGGTATTTTCAATGATACACTACAAATTACGATATATTATAAGGTATTTTCAATGATACACTGCATATTACGTTTTGTTATAAGGTATTTTCAATGATACATTGCATATTACGTTATATTATAAGGTATTTTCAGTGATAAACTACTATATATTACAAGGTAGTTTCAATGAAACACTACAAATAATCATATATTATAAGGTATTTTCAATGATACACAGAATATTACGTTATATTATAAGGTATTTTCATTGATACACTACAAATTACCATATATTATAAGGTATCTTCAATGATACACTGCATATTACGTTTTATTATAAGGTATTTTCAATGATACACTGCATATTACGTTTTATTATAAGGTATTTTCAATGATACATTGTATATTACGTTATATTATAATGTATTTTCAGTGATAAACTACTATATATTACAAGGTAGTTTCAATGATACACTACAAATTACCATATATTCTAAGGTATTTTCAATGATACACTGCATATTACGTTATATTATAAGGTATTTTCATTGATAGACTAGAATTACCATATATTCTAAGGTATTTCCAATGATACACTGCATATTACCATATATTATAAGGTATTTTCAATGATACACTACAAATTACGATATATTATAAGGTATTTTCAATGATACACTGCATATTACTTTATATTATAAGGTATTTTCATTGATACACTACAAATTACGATATATTATAAGGTATTTTCAATGATACACTGCATATTACGTTATATTATAAGGTATTTTCAATGATAAACTACTATATATTATAAGGTATTTTCAATGATACACTACAAATTACGATATATTATAAGGTATTTTCACTGATACACTGAATATTACGTTAAATTATAAGGTATTTTCAATGATACACCGCATATTACGTTATATTATAAGGTATTTTCAATGATGCACTGCATATTACGTTATATTATAAGGTATTTTCAGTGATAAACTACTATATATTACAAGGTAGTTTCAATGATACACTACAAATTACCATATATTCTAAGGTATTTTCAATGATACACTGCATATTACGTTATATTATAAGGTATTTTCAGTGATAAACTACTATATATTACAAGGTAGTTTCAATGATACACTACAAATTACCATATATTCTAAGGTATTTTCAATGATACACAGCATATTACGTTATATTATAAGGTATTTTCAATGATAAACTACTATATATTATAAGGTATTTTCAATGATACACTACAAATTACGATATATTATAAGGTATTTTCAATGATACACTGCATATTACTTTATATTATAAGGTATTTTCATTGATACACTACAAATTACGATATATTATAAGGTATTTTCATTGATACACAGCATATTACGTTATATTATAAGGTATTTTCAATGATAAACTACTATATATTATAAGGTATTTTCAATGATACACTACAAATTACGATATATTATAAGGTATTTTCACTGATACACTGCATATTACGTTATATTATAAGGTATTTTCATTGATAGACTAGAATTACCATATATTCTAAGGTATTTTCAATGATACACTGCATATTACGTTATATTATAAGGTATTTTCAATGATACACAGAATATTACGTTATATTATAAGGTATTTTCATTGATACACTACAAATTACCATATATTATAAGGTATCTTCAATGATACACTGCATATTACGTTTTATTATAAGGTATTTTCAATGATACACTGCATATTACGTTATATTATAAGGTATTTTCAATGATACACTGCATATTACGTTATATTATAAGGTATTTTCAATGATACACTGCATATTACGTTATATTATAAGGTATTTTCAATGATACACTGCATATTACGTTATATTATAAGGTATTTTCAATGATAAACTACTATATATTATAAGGTATTTTCAATGATACACTACAAATTACGATATATTATAAGGTATTTTCACTGATACACTGCATATTACGTTATATTATAAGGTATTTTCATTGATGCACTACAAATTACCATATATTATAAGGTATTTTCAATGATACACTACAAATTACGATATATTATAAGGTATTTTCAATGATACATTGCATATTACGTTATATTATAAGGTATTTTCAGTGATCAACTACTATATATTACAAGGTAGTGTCAATGAAACACTACAAATTACCATATATTATAAGGTATTTTCAATGATACACTACAAATTACGATATATTATAAGGTATTTTCAATGATACACTGCATATTACGTTATATTATAAGGTATTTTCAATGATAAACTACAATATATTATAAGGTATTTTCAATGATACACTACAAATTACGATATATTATAAGGTATTTTCACTGATACACTGAATATTACGTTATATTATAAGGTATTTTCATAGATAGACTAGAATTACCATATATTCTAAGGTATTTCCAATGATACACTGCATATTACCATATATTATAAGGTATTTTCAATGATACACTGCATATTACGTTATATTATAAGGTATTTTCATTGATACACTACAAATTACCATATATTATAAGGTATTTTCAATGATACACAGCATATTACGTTATATTATAAGGTATTTTCATTGATAGACTAGAATTACCATATATTCTAAGGTATTTTCAATGATACACTGCATATTACTTTATATTATAAGGCATTTTCATTGATACACTACAAATTACGATATATTATAAGGTATTTTCAATGATACACAGCATATTACGTTATATTATAAGGTATTTTCAATGATAAACTACTATATATTATAAGGTATTTTCACTGATACACTGCATATTACGTTATATTATAAGGTATTTTCATTGATAGACTAGAATTACCATATATTCTAAGGTATTTTCAATGATACACTGCATATTACGTTATATTATAAGGTATTTTCAATGATACACTGCATATTACGTTTTATTATAAGGTATTTTCAATGATACACAGAATATTACGTTATATTATAAGGTATTTTCATTGATACACTACAAATTACCATATATTATAAGGTATCTTCAATGATACACTGCATATTACGTTTTATTATAAGGTATTTTCAATGATACATTGCATATTACGTTATATTATAAGGTATTTTCAGTGATAAACTACTATATATTACAAGGTAGTTTCAATGATACACTACAAAATACCATATATTCTAAGGTATTTTCAATGATACACAGCATATTACGTTATATTATAAGGTATTTTCAATGATAAACTACTATATATTATAAGGTATTTTCAATGATACACTACAAATTACGATATATTATAAGGTATTTTCAATGATACACTGCATATTACGTTATATTATAAGGTATTTTCATTGATAGACTGGAATTACCATATATTCTAAGGTATTTTCAATGATACACTGCATATTACGTTATATTATAAGGTATTTTCAATGATACACTGCATATTACGTTATATTATAAGGTATTTTCAATGATACACTGCATATTACGTTTTATTATAAGGTATTTTCAATGATACACAGAATATTACGTTATATTATAAGGTATTTTCATTGATACACTACAAATTACCATATATTATAAGGTATCTTCAATGATACACTGCATATTACGTTTTATTATAAGGTATTTTCAATGATACACTGCATATTACGTTTTATTATAAGGTATTTTCAATGATACATTGCATATTACGTTATATTATAATGTATTTTCAGTGATAAACTACTATATATTACAAGGTAGTTTCAATGATACACTACAAATTACCATATATTCTAAGGTATTTTCAATGATACACTGCATATTACGTTATATTATAAGGTATTTTCAATGATACACAGATTATTACGTTATATTATAAGGTATTTTCATTGATACACTACAAATTACCATATATTATAAGGTATCTTCAATGATACACTGCATATTATGTTTTATTATAAGGTATTTTCAATGATACACTGCATATTACGTTATATTATAAGGTATTTTCAATGATACACTGCATATTACGTTATATTATAAGGTATTTTCAATGATACACTGCATATTACGTTATATTATAAGGTATTTTCAATGATAAACTACTATATATTATAAGGTATTTTCAATGATACACTACAAATTACGATATATTATAAGGTATTTTCACTGATTCACTGCATATTACGTTATATTATAAGGTATTTTCATTGATAGACTAGAATTACCATATATTCTAAGGTATTTTCTATGATACACTGCATATTACGTTATATTATAAGGTATTTTCAATGATACACTGCATATTACGTTATATTATAAGGTATTTTCAATGATACACTGCATATTACGTTATATTATAAGGTATTTTCAATGATACACTGCATATTACGTTATATTATAAGGTATTTTCATTGATGCACTACAAATTACCATATATTATAAGGTATTTTCAATGATACACTACAAATTACGATATATTATAAGGTATTTTCAATGATACACTGCATATTACGTTTTGTTATAAGGTATTTTCAATGATACATTGCATATTACGTTATATTATAAGGTATTTTCAGTGATAAACTACTATATATTACAAGGTAGTTTCAATGAAACACTACAAATTACCATATATTATAAGGTATTTTCAATGATACACAGAATATTACGTTATATTATAAGGTATTTTCATTGATACACTACAAATTACCATATATTATAAGGTATCTTCAATGATACACTGCATATTACGTTTTATTATAAGGTATTTTCAATGATACACTGCATATTACGTTTTATTATAAGGTATTTTCAATGATACATTGCATATTACGTTATATTATAATGTATTTTCAGTGATAAACTACTATATATTACAAGGTAGTTTCAATGATACACTACAAATTACCATATATTCTAAGGTATTTTCAATGATACACTGCATATTATGTTTTATTATAAGGTATTTTCAATGATACACTGCATATTACGTTATATTATAAGGTATTTTCAATGATACACTACAAATTACGTTATATTATAAGGTATTTTCAATGATACACTGCATATTACGTTTTATTATAAGGTATTTTCAATGATACATTGCATATTACGTTATATTATAAGGTATTTTCAGTGATAAACTACTATATATTACAAGGTAGTTTCAATGAAACACTACAAATTATCATATATTATAAGGTATTTTCAATGATACACAGAATATTACGTTATATTATAAGGTATTTTCATTGATACACTACAAATTACCATATATTATAAGGTATCTTCAATGATACACTGCATATTACGTTTTATTATAAGGTATTTTCAATGATACACTGCATATTACGTTTTATTATAAGGTATTTTCAATGATACATTGCATATTACGTTATATTATAATGTATTTTCAGTGATAAACTACTATATATTACAAGGTAGTTTCAATGATACACTACAAATTACCATATATTCTAAGGTATTTTCAATGATACACTGCATATTACGTTATATTATAAGGTATTTTCATTGATAGACTGGAATTACCATATATTCTAAGGTATTTTCAATGATACACAGCATATTACGTTATATTATAAGGTATTTTCAATGATAAACTACTATATATTATAAGGTATTTTCAATGATACACTACAAATTACGATATATTATAAGGTATTTTCAATGATACACTGCATATTACTTTATATTATAAGGTATTTTCATTGATACACTACAAATTACGATATATTATAAGGTATTTTCAATGATACACAGCATATTACGTTATATTATAAGGTATTTTCAATGATAAACTACTATATATTATAAGGTATTTTCAATGATACACTACAAATTACGATATATTATAAGGTATTTTCACTGATACACTGCATATTACGTTATATTATAAGGTATTTTCATTGATAAACTACTATATATTATAAGGTATTTTCAATGATACACTACAAATTACGATATATTATAAGGTATTTTCACTGATACACTGCATATTACGTTATATTATAAGGTATTTTCATTGATAGACTAGAATTACCATATATTCTAAGGTATTTTCAATGATACACTGCATATTACGTTATATTATAAGGTATTTTCAATGATACACAGAATATTACGTTATATTATAAGGTATTTTCATTGATACACTACAAATTACCATATATTATAAGGTATCTTCAATGATACACTGCATATTACGTTTTATTATAAGGTATTTTCAATGATACACTGCATATTACGTTATATTATAAGGTATTTTCAATGATACACTGCATATTACGTTATATTATAAGGTATTTTCAATGATACACTGCATATTACGTTATATTATAAGGTATTTTCAATGATAAACTACTATATATTATAAGGTATTTTCAATGATACACTACAAATTACGATATATTATAAGGTATTTTCACTGATACACTGCATATTACGTTATATTATAAGGTATTTTCATTGATGCACTACAAATTACCATATATTATAAGGTATTTTCAATGATACACTACAAATTACGATATATTATAAGGTATTTTCAATGATACATTGCATATTACGTTATATTATAAGGTATTTTCAGTGATAAACTACTATATATTACAAGGTAGTGTCAATGAAACACTACAAATTACCATATATTATAAGGTATTTTCATTGATACACTACAAATTACGATATATTATAAGGTATTTTCAATGATACACTGCATATTACGTTATATTATAAGGTATTTTCAATGATAAACTACAATATATTATAAGGTATTTTCAATGATACACTACAAATTACGATATATTATAAGGTATTTTCACTGATACACTGAATATTACGTTATATTATAAGGTATTTTCATAGATAGACTAGAATTACCATATATTCTAAGGTATTTCCAATGATACACTGCATATTACCATATATTATAAGGTATTTTCAATGATACACTGCATATTACGTTATATTATAAGGTATTTTCATTGATACACTACAAATTACCCCATATTATAAGGTATTTTCAATGATACACAGCATATTACGTTATATTATAAGGTATTTTCATTGATAGACTAGAATTACCATATATTCTAAGGTATTTTCAATGATACACTGCATATTACTTTATATTATAAGGCATTTTCATTGATACACTACAAATTACGATATATTATAAGGTATTTTCAATGATACACAGCATATTACGTTATATTATAAGGTATTTTCAATGATAAACTACTATATATTATAAGGTATTTTCACTGATACACTGCATATTACGTTATATTATAAGGTATTTTCATTGATAGACTAGAATTACCATATATTCTAAGGTATTTTCAATGATACACTGCATATTACGTTATATTATAAGGTATTTTCAATGATACACTGCATATTACGTTTTATTATAAGGTATTTTCAATGATACACAGAATATTACGTTATATTATAAGGTATTTTCATTGATACACTACAAATTACCATATATTATAAGGTATCTTCAATGATACACTGCATATTACGTTTTATTATAAGGTATTTTCAATGATACATTGCATATTACGTTATATTATAAGGTATTTTCAGTGATAAACTACTATATATTACAAGGTAGTTTCAATGATACACTACAAAATACCATATATTCTAAGGTATTTTCAATGATACACAGCATATTACGTTATATTATAAGGTATTTTCAATGATAAACTACTATATATTATAAGGTATTTTCAATGATACACTACAAATTACGATATATTATAAGGTATTTTCAATGATACACTGCATATTACGTTATATTATAAGGTATTTTCATTGATAGACTGGAATTACCATATATTCTAAGGTATTTTCAATGATACACTGCATATTACGTTATATTATAAGGTATTTTCAATGATACACTGCATATTACGTTATATTATAAGGTATTTTCAATGATACACTGCATATTACGTTTTATTATAAGGTATTTTCAATGATACACAGAATATTACGTTATATTATAAGGTATTTTCATTGATACACTACAAATTACCATATATTATAAGGTATCTTCAATGATACACTGCATATTACGTTTTATTATAAGGTATTTTCAATGATACACTGCATATTACGTTTTATTATAAGGTATTTTCAATGATACATTGCATATTACGTTATATTATAATGTATTTTCAGTGATAAACTACTATATATTACAAGGTAGTTTCAATGATACACTACAAATTACCATATATTCTAAGGTATTTTCAATGATACACTGCATATTACGTTATATTATAAGGTATTTTCAATGATACACAGATTATTACGTTATATTATAAGGTATTTTCATTGATACACTACAAATTACCATATATTATAAGGTATCTTCAATGATACACTGCATATTATGTTTTATTATAAGGTATTTTCAATGATACACTGCATATTACGTTATATTATAAGGTATTTTCAATGATACACTGCATATTACGTTATATTATAAGGTATTTTCAATGATACACTGCATATTACGTTATATTATAAGGTATTTTCAATGATAAACTACTATATATTATAAGGTATTTTCAATGATACACTACAAATTACGATATATTATAAGGTATTTTCACTGATTCACTGCATATTACGTTATATTATAAGGTATTTTCATTGATACACTACAAATTACCATATATTATAAGGTATCTTCAATGATACACTGCATATTACGTTTTATTATAAGGTATTTTCAATGATACACTGCATATTACGTTTTATTATAAGGTATTTTCAATGATACATTGCATATTACGTTATATTATAATGTATTTTCAGTGATAAACTACTATATATTACAAGGTAGTTTCAATGATACACTACAAATTACCATATATTCTAAGGTATTTTCAATGATACACTGCATATTACGTTATATTATAAGGTATTTTCATTGATAGACTAGAATTACCATATATTCTAAGGTATTTCCAATGATACACTGCATATTACCATATATTATAAGGTATTTTCAATGATACACTACAAATTACGATATATTATAAGGTATTTTCAATGATACACTGCATATTACGTTATATTATAAGGTATTTTCATTGATACACTACAAATTACGATATATTATAAGGTATTTTCAATGATACACTGCATATTACGTTATATTATAAGGTATTTTCAATGATAAACTACTATATATTATAAGGTATTTTCAATGATACACTACAAATTACGATATATTATAAGGTATTTTCACTGATACACTGAATATTACGTTAAATTATAAGGTATTTTCAATGATACACCGCATATTACGTTATATTATAAGGTATTTTCAATGATGCACTGCATATTACGTTATATTATAAGGTATTTTCAGTGATAAACTACTATATATTACAAGGTAGTTTCAATGATACACTACAAATTACCATATATTCTAAGGTATTTTCAATGATACACTGCATATTACGTTATATTATAAGGTATTTTCAGTGATAAACTACTATATATTACAAGGTAGTTTCAATGATACACTACAAATTACCATATATTCTAAGGTATTTTCAATGATACACAGCATATTACGTTATATTATAAGGTATTTTCAATGATAAACTACTATATATTATAAGGTATTTTCAATGATACACTACAAATTACGATATATTATAAGGTATTTTCAATGATACACTGCATATTACTTTATATTATAAGGTATTTTCATTGATACACTACAAATTACGATATATTATAAGGTATTTTCAATGATACACAGCATATTACGTTATATTATAAGGTATTTTCAATGATAAACTACTATATATTGTAAGGTATTTTCAATGATACACTACAAATTACGATATATTATAAGGTATTTTCACTGATACACTGCATATTACGTTATATTATAAGGTATTTTCATTGATAGACTAGAATTACCATATATTCTAAGGTATTTTCAATGATACACTGCATATTACGTTATATTATAAGGTATTTTCAATGATACACAGAATATTACGTTATATTATAAGGTATTTTCATTGATACACTACAAATTACCATATATTATAAGGTATCTTCAATGATACACTGCATATTACGTTTTATTATAAGGTATTTTCAATGATACACTGCATATTACGTTATATTATAAGGTATTTTCAATGATACACTGCATATTACGTTATATTATAAGGTATTTTCAATGATACACTGCATATTACGTTTTATTATAAGGTATTTTCAATGATACACAGAATATTACGTTATATTATAAGGTATTTTCATTGATACACTACAAATTACCATATATTATAAGGTATCTTCAATGATACACTGCATATTACGTTTTATTATAAGGTATTTTCAATGATACACTACAAATTACGATATATTATAAGGTATTTTCAATGATACACTGCATATTACGTTTTATTATAAGGTATTTTCAATGATACATTGCATATTACGTTTTATTATAAGGTATTTTCAATGATACACAGAATATTACGTTATATTATAAGGTATTTTCATTGATACACTACAAATTACCATATATTATAAGGTATCTTCAATGATACACTGCATATTACGTTTTATTATAAGGTATTTTCAATGATACATTGCATATTACGTTATATTACAAGGTATTTTCAGTGATAAACTACTATATATTACAAGGTAGTTTCAATGATACACTACAAATTACCATATATTCTAAGGTATTTTCAATGATACACAGCATATTACGTTATATTATAAGGTATTTTCAATGATAAAATACTATATATTATAAGGTATTTTCAATGATACACTACAAATTACGATATATTATAAGGTATTTTCAATGATACACTGCATATTACTTTATATTATAAGGTATTTTCATTGATACACTACAAATTACGATATATTATAAGGTATTTTCAATGATACACAGCATATTACGTTATATTATAAGGTATTTTCAATGATAAACTACTATATATTATAAGGTATTTTCAATGATACACTACAAATTACGATATATTATAAGGTATTTTCAATGATACACTGCATATTACGTTTTATTATAAGGTATTTTCAATGATACACTGCATATTTCGTTATATTATAAGGTATTTTCAATGATACACTGCATATTACGTTTTATTATAAGGTATTTTCAATGATACACAGAATATTACGTTATATTATAAGGTATTTTCATTGATACACTACAAATTACCATATATTATAAGGTATCTTCAATGATACACTGCATATTACGTTTTATTATAAGGTATTTTCAATGATACACTGCATATTACGTTTTATTCTAAGGTATTTTCAATGATACATTGCATATTACGTTATATTATAATGTATTTTCAGTGATAAACTACTATATATTACAAGGTAGTTTCAATGATACACTACAAATTACCATATATTCTAAGGTATTTTCAATGATACACTGCATATTACGTTATATTATAAGGTATTTTCATTGATAGACTAGAATTACCATATATTCTAAGGTATTTCCAATGATACACTGCATATTACCATATATTATAAGGTATTTTCAATGATACACTACAAATTACGATATATTATAAGGTATTTTCAATGATACACTGCATATTACTTTATATTATAAGGTATTTTCATTGATACACTACAAATTACGATATATTATAAGGTATTTTCAATGATACACTGCATATTACGTTATATTATAAGGTATTTTCAATGATAAACTACTATATATTATAAGGTATTTTCAATGATACACTACAAATTACGATATATTATAAGGTATTTTCACTGATACACTGAATATTACGTTAAATTATAAGGTATTTTCAATGATACACCGCATATTACGTTATATTATAAGGTATTTTCAATGATGCACTGCATATTACGTTATATTATAAGGTATTTTCAGTGATAAACTACTATATATTACAAGGTAGTTTCAATGATACACTACAAATTACCATATATTCTAAGGTATTTTCAATGATACACTGCATATTACGTTATATTATAAGGTATTTTCAGTGATAAACTACTATATATTACAAGGTAGTTTCAATGATACACTACAAATTACCATATATTCTAAGGTATTTTCAATGATACACAGCATATTACGTTATATTATAAGGTATTTTCAATGATAAACTACTATATATTATAAGGTATTTTCAATGATACACTACAAATTACGATATATTATAAGGTATTTTCAATGATACACTGCATATTACTTTATATTATAAGGTATTTTCATTGATACACTACAAATTACGATATATTATAAGGTATTTTCAATGATACACAGCATATTACGTTATATTATAAGGTATTTTCAATGATAAACTACTATATATTATAAGGTATTTTCAATGATACACTACAAATTACGATATATTATAAGGTATTTTCACTGATACACTGCATATTACGTTATATTATAAGGTATTTTCATTGATAGACTAGAATTACCATATATTCTAAGGTATTTTCAATGATACACTGCATATTACGTTATATTATAAGGTATTTTCAATGATACACAGAATATTACGTTATATTATAAGGTATTTTCATTGATACACTACAAATTACCATATATTATAAGGTATCTTCAATGATACACTGCATATTACGTTTTATTATAAGGTATTTTCAATGATACACTGCATATTACGTTATATTATAAGGTATTTTCAATGATACACTGCATATTACGTTATATTATAAGGTATTTTCAATGATACACTGCATATTACGTTTTATTCTAAGGTATTTTCAATGATACACTGCATATTACGTTATATTATAAGGTATTTTCAATGATACACAGAATATTACGTTATATTATAAGGTATTTTCATTGATACACTACAAATTACCATATATTATAAGGTATCTTCAATGATACACTGCATATTACGTTTTATTATAAGGTATTTTCAATGATACACTGCATATTACGTTATATTATAAGGTATTTTCAATGATACACTGCATATTACGTTATATTATAAGGTATTTTCAATGATACACTGCATATTACGTTTTATTATAAGGTATTTTCAATGATACACAGAATATTACGTTATATTATAAGGTATTTTCATTGATACACTACAAATTACCATATATTATAAGGTATCTTCAATGATACACTGCATATTACGTTTTATTATAAGGTATTTTCAATGATACACTACAAATTACGATATATTATAAGGTATTTTCAATGATACACTGCATATTACGTTTTATTATAAGGTATTTTCAATGATACATTGCATATTACGTTTTATTATAAGGTATTTTCAATGATACACAGAATATTACGTTATATTATAAGGTATTTTCATTGATACACTACAAATTACCATATATTATAAGGTATCTTCAATGATACACTGCATATTACGTTTTATTATAAGGTATTTTCAATGATACATTGCATATTACGTTATATTACAAGGTATTTTCAGTGATAAACTACTATATATTACAAGGTAGCTTCAATGATACACTACAAATTACCATATATTCTAAGGTATTTTCAATGATACACAGCATATTACGTTATATTATAAGGTATTTTCAATGATAAACTACTATATATTATAAGGTATTTTCAATGATACACTACAAATTACGATATATTATAAGGTATTTTCAATGATACACTGCATATTACTTTATATTATAAGGTATTTTCATTGATACACTACAAATTACGATATATTATAAGGTATTTTCAATGATACACAGCATATTACGTTATATTATAAGGTATTTTCAATGATAAACTACTATATATTATAAGGTATTTTCAATGATACACTACAAATTACGATATATTATAAGGTATTTTCAATGATACACTGCATATTACGTTTTATTATAAGGTATTTTCAATGATACACTGCATATTTCGTTATATTATAAGGTATTTTCAATGATACACTGCATATTACGTTTTATTATAAGGTATTTTCAATGATACACAGAATATTACGTTATATTATAAGGTATTTTCATTGATACACTACAAATTACCATATATTATAAGGTATCTTCAATGATACACTGCATATTACGTTTTATTATAAGGTATTTTCAATGATACACTGCATATTACGTTTTATTATAAGGTATTTTCAATGATACATTGCATATTACGTTATATTATAATGTATTTTCAGTGATAAACTACTATATATTACAAGGTAGTTTCAATGATACACTACAAATTACCATATATTCTAAGGTATTTTCAATGATACACTGCATATTACGTTATATTATAAGGTATTTTCAATGATACACTGCATAATACGTTTTATTATAAGGTATTTTCAATGATACACAGAATATTACGTTATATTATAAGGTATTTTCATTGATACACTACAAATTACCATATATTATAAGGTATCTTCAATGATACACTGCATATTACGTTTTATTATAAGGTATTTTCAATGATACACTGCATATTACGTTTTATTATAAGGTATTTTCATTGATAGACTAGAATTACCATATATTCTAAGGTATTTTCAATGATACACTGCATATTACGTTATATTATAAGGTATTTTCAATGATACACTGCATATTACGTTATATTATAAGGTATTTTCAATGATACACTGCATATTACGTTATATTATAAGGTATTTTCAATGATACACTGCATATTACGTTATATTATAAGGTATTTTCATTGATGCACTACAAATTACGATATATTATAAGGTATTTTCAATGATACACTGCATATTACGTTTTATTATAAGGTATTTTCAATGATACATTGCATATTACGTTATATTATAAGGTATTATCAGTGATAAACTACTATATATTACAAGGTAGTTTCAATGATACACTACAAATTACCATATATTCTAAGGTATTTTCAATGATACACTCCATATTACGTTATATTATAAGGTATTTTCAATGATACACTGCATATTACGTTATATTATAAGGTATTTTCAATGATACACTGCATATTACGTTATATTATAAGGTATTTTCATTGATGCACTACAAATTACCATATATTATAAGGTATTTTCAATGATACACTACAAATTACGATATATTATAAGGTATTTTCAATGATACACTGCATATTACGTTTTATTATAAGGTATTTTCAATGATACATTGCATATTACGTTATATTATAAGGTATTTTCAGTGATAAACTACTATATATTATAAGGTATTTTCAATGATACACTGCATATTACGTTATATTATAAGGTATTTTCAATGATACACTGCATATTACGTTATATTATAAGGTATTTTCATTGATGCACTACAAATTACCATATATTATAAGGTATTTTCAATGATAAACTACAAATTACGATATATTATAAGGTATTTTCAATGATACACTGCATATTACGTTTTATTATAAGGTATTTTCAATGATACATTGCATATTACGTTATATTATAAGGTATTTTCAGTGATAAACTACTATATATTACAAGGTAGTTTCAATGAAACACTACAAATTACCATATATTATAACGTATTTTCAATGATACACTACAAATTACGATATATTATAAGGTATTTTCAATGATACACTGCATATTACGTTATATTATAAGGTATTTTCAATGATAAACTACAATATATTATAAGGTATTTTCAATGATACACTACAAATTACGATATATTATAAGGTATTTTCAATGATACACAGCATATTACGTTATATTATAAGGTATTTTCAATGATAAACTACTATGTATTATAAGGTATTTTCAAGGATACACTACAAATTACGATATATTATAAGGTATTTTCACTGATACACTGCATATTACGTTTTATTATAAGGTATTTTCAATGATACATTGCATATTACGTTTTATTATAAGGTATTTTCAATGATACACAGAATATTACGTTATATTATAAGGTATTTTCATTGATACACTACAAATTACCATATATTATAAGGTATCTTCAATGATACACTGCATATTACGTTTTATTATAAGGTATTTTCAATGATACACTGCATATTACGTTATATTATAAGGTATTTTCAATGATACACTGCATATTACGTTATATTATAAGGTATTTTCAATGATACACAGCATATTACGTTATATTATAAGGTATTTTCAATGATAAACTACTATATATTATAAGGTATTTTCAATGATACACTACAAATTACGATATATTATAAGGTATTTTCACTGATACACTGCATATTACGTTTTATTATAAGGTATTTTCAATGATAAACTACTATATATTATAAGGTATTTTCAATGATACACTACAAATTACGATATATTATAAGGTATTTTCACTGATACACTGCATATTACGTTATATTATAAGGTATTTTCATTGATAGACTAGAATTACCATATATTCTAAGGTATTTTCTATGATACACTGCATATTACGTTATATTATAAGGTATTTTCAATGATACACTGCATATTACGTTTTATTATAAGGTATTTTCAATGATACATTGCATATTACGTTATATTATAAGGTATTATCAGTGATAAACTACTATATATTACAAGGTAGTTTCAATGATACACTACAAATTACCATATATTCTAAGGTATTTTCAATGATACACTGCCTATTACGTTATATTATAAGGTATTTTCAATGATACATTGCATATTACGTTATATTATAAGGTATTATCAGTGATAAACTACTATATATTACAAGGTAGTTTCAATGATACACTACAAATTACCATATATTATAAGGTATTTTCACTGATACACTGCATATTACGTTATATTATAAGGTATTTTCATTGATAGACTAGAATTACCATATATTCTAAGGTATTTTCAATGATACACTGCATATTACGTTATATTATAAGGTATTTTCAATGATACACTGCATATTACGTTATATTATAAGGTATTTTCAATGATAAACTGCATATTACGTTATATTATAAGGTATTTTCAATGATACACTGCATATTACGTTATATTATAAGGTATTTTCATTGATGCACTACAAATTACGATATATTATAAGGTATTTTCAATGATACACTGCATATTACGTTTTATTATAAGGTATTTTCAATGATACATTGCATATTACGTTATATTATAAGGTATTTTCAGTGATAAACTACTATATATTACAAGGTAGTTTCAATGATACACTACAAATTACCATATATTCTAAGGTATTTTCAATGATACACTCCATATTACGTTATATTATAAGGTATTTTCAATGATACACTACAAATTACGATATATTATAAGGTATTTTCACTGATACACTGCATATTACGTTATATTATAAGGTATTTTCATTGATAGACTAGAATTACCATATATTCTAAGGTATTTTCAATGATACACTGCATATTACGTTATATTATAAGGTATTTTCAATGATACACTGCATATTACGTTATATTATAAGGTATTTTCAATGATACACTGCATATTACGTTATATTATAAGGTATTTTCAATGATAAACAGAATATTACGTTATATTATAAGGTATTTTCATTGATACACTACAAATTACCATATATTATAAGGTATCTTCAATGATACACTGCATATTACGTTATATTATAAGGTATTTTCAATGATACACTGCATATTACGTTTTATTATAAGGTTTTTTCAATGATACATTGCATATTACGTTATATTATAATGTATTTTCAGTGATAAACTACTATATATTACAAGGTAGTTTCAATGATACACTACAAATTACCATATATTCTAAGGTATTTTCAATGATACACTGCATATTACGTTATATTATAAGGTATTTTCATTGATGCACTACAAATTACGATATATTATAAGGTATTTTCAATGATACACTGCATATTACGTTTTATTATAAGGTATTTTCAATGATACATTGCATATTACGTTATATTATAAGGTATTATCAGTGATAAACTACTATATATTACAAGGTAGTTTCAATGATACACTACAAATTACCATATATTCTAAGGTATTTTCAATGATACACTCCATATTACGTTATATTATAAGGTATTTTCAATGATACACTACAAATTACGATATATTATAAGGTATTTTCACTGATACACTGCATATTACGTTATATTATAAGGTATTTTCATTGATAGACTAGAATTACCATATATTCTAAGGTATTTTCAATGATACACTGCATATTACGTTATATTATAAGGTATTTTCAATGATACACTGCATATTACGTTATATTATAAGGTATTTTCAATGATACACTGCATATTACGTTTTATTATAAGGTATTTTCAATGATAAACAGAATATTACGTTATATTATAAGGTATTTTCATTGATACACTACAAATTACCATATATTATAAGGTATCTTCAATGATACACTGCATATTACGTTTTATTATAAGGTATTTTCAATGATACACTGCATATTACGTTTTATTATAAGGTTTTTTCAATGATACATTGCATATTACGTTATATTATAATGTATTTTCAGTGATAAACTACTATATATTACAAGGTAGTTTCAATGATACACTACAAATTACCATATATTCTAAGGTATTTTCAATGATACACTGCATATTACGTTATATTATAAGGTATGTTCGGCGTCGACCGACGGTCGGAATTCGCCTGATTGCTGGGATCGTTCAGGGTTGAACGCGCGAGGACACCGAAAGGAATAAGGGAGTGAGAAACTAAACTGAAATTGTGTTTACTGCACTTTATTCAACCGAACGGTGCACTTCACCGCGCGATTCGCTCTCGAAACGCACGCAAACCGATGCGTACCGGATTTCTGCCGTCGGGGCGCGACGGAAATCTTGAGCAGCCTTGCCGGGAGCTGCCGCGAACGGAGATCTTCCACGCGATCGACGGATATCTTGTTCGCGGGCAGAATCGCGAAGCGCGACGCGTTTCGGGAGAAACGAGAGAGAGAACCGTGCGAGAGAAACGTGAGATCGAACAATGATATTTCCGCGAGACTTTTGGTTTCGAAAATTAACTCTAGCTTTAAAGGTGCGCGATGACGGTTGTTCGCAAACTGGAGAGGAAGAGAGCTCGCTCCGACATGAGGAGCCCTTAAATAATAGTCGAACATAACGCGTGGTCGATCGGGATTGGCTCAGGATGTATCGGTTAATCATTGTTTTCCGAAATTAAGCGGATTCACGTCGCGGAATTCGGCTTTACGTGGCGCGAACGCGGACAAAGATTGCGCGTTCACGCGCGACGGTAACGGGTGATCGCTACGCGATTCTAAACACATAGAAAAACCAATGTAGCGAGCGTCGCTCGACGGTTGGCGTTACAGCCGGCAAATTTCGTATTTCGAATCCCGAACATACCGCCCGCCTCGAAACACTAGTTTCGAAATAACACGAAGACGCATGCATACGCAGAGAATAGCGGGGCGGCACGGCAGCGCTACGAAACTTAAACGATAGAGAGAATGCGTTTTACAATACCCGCGAACGCCAATCTCAAACTCGAGAGCACGGTTGACCGCCCGCCGTGGAAACCGTGACTATGCATTGATGAATGTACAATAGTTAAATGTAACGAAGACGCAAGGATTACATAGAACCGCCCGCCTTGACGGAGCGTGGGGCGCGGCGCGTGAATCGACCGCGCGCGAGAGCGATTGGTCTTGGGACGTATACGCATAAACAACGGCGCTAGAACTATATTACACGCAATTTACAATTTTTTTTTTTTTTGAAAACTCCGTTCAGGGAGTTTGATCGCACGTGACGGGCAGCGGGCAGAGCTTCGCAATGGGGCGACGAAAACATGTGGTGGCCGTTTTTACAGTGACCACCCGAACGTGGTTGTCGTCACCAGGGTGAATCTGTACTACCCGTCCGAGTTCCCATTTGCAAGGAGGGAGCATCGAGTTCCGTAGGAGGACTAGCTGGCCGATCGAGATTGAAGGGCGAACGCGACGCCACTTGCCGCGCTGCTGAAGCGTGTTGACGTAGTCGTGTTGCCATAATTTCCAAAATCTCTCGGTCGCGTGGCGAACAAGTTGCCATCTCGAGAGGCGGTTTTCGGCGATATCAAGCAACGAGGGTTGCGGGGGGGCCGAGAGGGCGGATCCGACCAGAAAATGACCCGGCGTAAGCGGTTCATAATCGTCGAGAACATCGGATAGAGGTGCGATGGGACGTGAATTAAGGCAGGCCTCGATCGCGCAGAGAAACGTTGTGAATTCCTCGAACGTTAACGTACGATCACCGAGGACGCGACGGAGATGATGCTTGACGCTTTTCACACCTGCCTCCCACAGACCGCCGAAATGCGGCGCAGACGGGGGGATGAAGTGCCACGCCACACCGTCACTAGCCGTTCGATTTTGAAAGTCTGGGTCCCGGATCGCGGCACGGTACGAATTGTTTAATTCGCGACTCGCTCCGACGAACGTTGTTCCGTTATCGGAGTACATTTTTTCCGGCAACCCGCGACGAGAGCAGAAACGAACGTAGGCATTAAGAAACGCTGCCGTTGAGTAGTCCGCAACTAATTCGAGGTGAATGGCCTTTGTGGCCATGCAGACGAAAAGTGCTATGTAAGCTTTGCGGGAAGTTATGCCTCGGCCACCGGAGGCGCGGATGTTTATGGGTCCGGCGTAGTCCAGACCGCAATGCGAGAAGGGTTTTGACGGTGGAGTCACTCTCGCGGAAGGGAGTTCTCCCATTAGCTGGACTGGGACCGCGGCTCGTTCTCGAACGCATCTTACACACGCGTGAATTGCAGCCTTCACTAGGCCCCGAGCTCGTAAGACCCAATATTCTTGGCGAAGAGTGAAGAGGGTGAGCTGCACGCCTGCGTGCAAGGTCCTGGCGTGGACTTGCTCGATGATTAGACGCACCAAAGGGTGCGGAGCAAGCAAAATTGGATGCTTGGAGGGGTTTGGCAGAGGAGCGTTACGCAGCCGACCTCCTACTCGAAGTATTCCGTCCTTATCGAGGAACGGGTTTAGCGCATCGATTGGGCTCTTTGGAGAAAGTGGTTGTCCCTTGGCGAGAGCAGTGATTTCTGCGAGAAATTGGTCATTTTGAATGCGTCGCAACCAAAAGAGTTTGGCCGTTGTGCATTCGGCAGCTGAGAGGGCACGCCCCTGAGGATTACCAGATCCGATAAGCCGCCTGCTGCGCGAATGCCGAATGAAACGTTGAACATAGGCCGTTACTCGAATTAATTTAGGCCAACTCGAAAATCGGGAAACTAGGTCCCAATCGGGAGCGGGGGTCAGACTGTGGAGGACGACCTTTGACTCTGGTGAGTCCTCTACAACGAATGGTCCAGGTTGGAGGGGCCACTCCGTTGTTTCACGGCGCAGCCAAGCTGGGCCGTGCCACCAAAGAGAATGTTGGAGCAGATCGTCACTATGAATACCGCGCGACGCGCAATCAGCTGGGTTTTCCGCTGTCGGCACATGCCGCCAGGTAGCATTTGGAAGACGCGTTTGAACGTCGGCAACACGGTTGGCGACGAATGTCTTCCATTTGGAAGGGTGACATTGCAACCACGCTAGCGCCACCGTAGAATCGGTCCAACAGGTGCACGGAACTTCTCGAAGGTCAAGGGAGGACGCAACGAAGTTCACGAGACGAGCAAGGAGAGCAGCAGCTTGCAGTTCAAGGCGGGGAATGGTCAACGGAGTCAGCGGAGCAACCTTTGACTTTCCCGCAAGCAACGAGACTGTGACGGTCCCGGCCGCTGACTGACAGCGAGCGAAAACGACGGCTGCGTAGGCGACCGTCGACGCGTCCGCGAATCCGTGGAGTTCGATTTTCGATGTTTCCGGGTGGAACCCGATCCACCGGTCAATTTGGAGCCCGTTCAGGAGTGGAAGCCGCGCATATATGGCTCTCCACTGTTCAAGGGACTGATCCGGAATGGGGTCATCCCAACCGACGCGGAGGCGCCAGAGACCTTGGATTAAAATCTTTGCGCTTATTATTGCGGGAGTGACCCATCCGAGGGGGTCATACAATCTTGCGATTGTCGAGAGAATGGCGCGTTTGGTGGACGGCAACGTGTCCGATAGAGTTACGTTGAATTGAAAAGTGTCGCGGGAAGGGTTCCAGCTGATCTCGAGGATTTTGACTCGATCGTCGGGAGCGAGAGTTTTCGAACAAGCCAAACCATGATCGTCAGGATCAATGTCGGACAGAAATGTAGCCGAATTGCTGGCCCACTTACGCAGCTTCATATTACCGCGTTGCAACAAATTGACGAGCTGTTCCCGGGACTGGCGAATAGTGGGAATGTCATCGCCGCCGAAGAGCACATCGTCGACGTAAATATGAGAACGTAAGACCGGGACTGCTAGCGGGTATCGATCTCCTTCATCCTCGACTAGTTGTTGGAGAACACGGAGAGCTAAGAATGGAGCGCAATTCATACCATAAGTGACCGTTAACAGCTGATACGACTGCGTGGCATCGGAGGGAGAATTCCTCCAGAGGATGCGTTGATAATCAACGTCGCGCGGGTCGACAAGTATCTGACGGTACATTTTTGCAATGTCTGCAGTGTAGACAAATCGAAAGGTTCGCCACCGAAGAATGACCGCAGAAAGGTCGATCTGAAGCTTTGGGCCCGGCAACAAGTGGTCATTCAAAGTGGACCCGTTCGAGGTGACACTGGAAGCGTTGAAGACAACGCGAAGGTGAGTCGTGACGCTATCGTCGCGTAACACGGGATGATGCGGAATATACACGCACTGAGACTGCGAAGGCGAATCTGGCGCGCGACGCATGTGTCCAAGGGCCTCATATTCGCGGAGAAACTCCTGATATTCAGCGGCCAGAGAAGGTTGCATGCTAAGTTTGCGTTGAATCGCTTGCATGACCTTGTCCGCGGCTAAACCAGACTGCCCTATGTCAATTGGGGGGCCCTTTCGAAACGGAAGACGAACAATGTAGCGCCCGTCGGCCGTTCGCGACGTGTGAGTTCGGAAATGCAGCTCACACTGTTCTTCCTCTGTGGTGAGGGGAGAGTTTGAGGGAATTTCTTCTATCTCCCAGAATCGACGAAGCTCGCTTGAGAGAGTGTCGTCTTGAACGCAGTGATGCATGGCAACACTAGAAATCGAGCTTGTATGAGAGCGCGACCCTGTCGGGATTCGGGCGTCGCTCGACAGAGAGGAGATGGGCCCAGAGATGACCCAACCGAAAATTGTCTCTTGGGCAATGGGTTGCCCGCGTGAACCTTTCCGTAGACCTTCCAGAATTATTTCCGAATAAATGTCTGCACCGAGAAGGAGATGAATTGCCGCCGGACTCGAAGGATCCGGATCGGCCCAATTTAACTGCGATAGATGCGCGAGAACTCGAGCATCTTCAATGCGCTTCGGCATATACGTCGAGAGGGATTTTAGAACGAGCGCCGTGGTCGCGACAGAGGGAGAGTCGGACTCGCGAGGGGCGACGTGGAGGCGCACGGCATGGCGCACGGTACCGGCGTGGACTCCGCCGACGGCGGAAATGGATGTCGCAACGCGGGTCCGTTTAGCATGCAATAGGTTGACCATTGCTTCTGTAACGAAACTTGATTCTGAGCCCTGATCGACCAGGGCTCTGACTGTGACGCAGCGGCCCGACGGGACGCTGATTTGCACCCACGCGGTGGCCAACAGGATCGTTGAGCTCGGGGCCGCGAGGGTAGACGCGAAATGCGATTTCACTTCGGAGGATGGGACCGGTGTTTCCGTGGAGGACTCCGGATTCGGCGATGCCGCTGGAGTTACTTCTTCATGTAACAGTGAGTGGTGCTTTTTGTGACACACGCGGCATGAAAACTTGCTCTTACACTCTCGCGCTGGGTGGCTGTGGCTCAAGCAATTGAAGCAACGGGAATGTGTCTTGACGAGCTCGCGACGGTCTCGCGGACTCCTCGATAGGAATTTCGGACAGCAACTGAAGGGGTGCGAAGCCCGACACACCGGGCACGGGGGGCGCGGAGTCGTGGCATCTTGCGAAGTGGTCGCAGCATGAACACGAGACGAACCGGCTGCAGGTCGAGTCGAGGCGCGAGGACGCGAGGAGGGCGTCTGAGTCGCATTTGTCCCGAATTCTTCGAGAGCGCGGACGCGACTGTCGACAAACTTCGACAACGTTTCGAATGACGGCGGCTTCACGTCGTCGCCGATTTTAATTTTCCACGCCCTCCGCGTCGAGGGGTCCAGTTTTTGGGAGACCATGTGAACTAGGACATCGTTCCAAAGATCCTCTGGGGTCCTTCCAAGCTTTTTTAAGGCTTCGACAGTAGCGCGGACCCGGTCGCGGAGGTCTTGGAGATCCGACGCGGATTCATGCGATAGAGCAGGTTGATCTTGTAATGCCGAAAGATGCGCCGTAATAAGACGTCGCGGATTTTCGTAACGCGTTTTCAACATGTTCCACGCGATTGGGAAATTTGCCGCGGTGATTGCTAAATTTCCGATGCAAGCAAGCGCGCGACCTTTGAGAGCGGAATTTAAATGGTGGAGTCGCGTAACATCATGTAACGATTCGTTTTCGATTATGAGGGCGGAGAATTTGTCGCGAAACGCTTCCCAGGCCTCGAATTGGCCATCGAACTGCGGAACGTTGATGCGTGGTAGCTGATTGTCGGGGACCGACGGACACGCGTGTCCGCCGTCCGAAGAAGTTGTTTGACTTACTGCTCCGCCGTTCAATTCGTCGAGAATGGACGTCATGAATGCCAGCGTCTCGAGGTATGTTTCCTCCGTCTTCGCGAAATGGTCCACAGTGAAATACGGCAGCGTCGCCCTTTCCGCCGGAGGGATGGTCGTGAAAAGGCGTGCATGGCCGACCTCGAACTTTCTCCACTGATCCTGGAGGTGGACGATCCTCGTCCTAAGGGTAGCTTTTGTCCAGTTTCCTTTCCCCAGCTTCTTCAGGTTGGTCATCGCTCGCTCGATCGCTTGCTGCATCGGCATGTGGGCTTCGATTATATCCGCCATGACGCACGGAAAACTAGTTTCTTGACTCACTCACTTTCGTGGACGTGTCCTCACGATCCGGCTCGAATGACCAAAATGTTCGGCGTCGACCGACGGTCGGAATTCGCCTGATTGCTGGGATCGTTCAGGGTTGAACGCGCGAGGACACCGAAAGGAATAAGGGAGTGAGAAACTAAACTGAAATTGTGTTTACTGCACTTTATTCAACCGAACGGTGCACTTCACCGCGCGATTCGCTCTCGAAACGCACGCAAACCGATGCGTACCGGATTTCTGCCGTCGGGGCGCGACGGAAATCTTGAGCAGCCTTGCCGGGAGCTGCCGCGAACGGAGATCTTCCACGCGATCGACGGATATCTTGTTCGCGGGCAGAATCGCGAAGCGCGACGCGTTTCGGGAGAAACGAGAGAGAGAACCGTGCGAGAGAAACGTGAGATCGAACAATGATATTTCCGCGAGACTTTTGGTTTCGAAAATTAACTCTAGCTTTAAAGGTGCGCGATGACGGTTGTTCGCAAACTGGAGAGGAAGAGAGCTCGCTCCGACATGAGGAGCCCTTAAATAATAGTCGAACATAACGCGTGGTCGATCGGGATTGGCTCAGGATGTATCGGTTAATCATTGTTTTCCGAAATTAAGCGGATTCACGTCGCGGAATTCGGCTTTACGTGGCGCGAACGCGGACAAAGATTGCGCGTTCACGCGCGACGGTAACGGGTGATCGCTACGCGATTCTAAACACATAGAAAAACCAATGTAGCGAGCGTCGCTCGACGGTTGGCGTTACAGCCGGCAAATTTCGTATTTCGAATCCCGAACAAGGTATTTTCAATGATACACAGAATATTACGTTATATTATAAGGTATTTTCATTGATACACTACAAATTACCATATATTATAAGGTATCTTCAATGATACACTGCATATTACGTTTTATTATAAGGTATTTTCAATGATACACTGCATATTACGTTATATTATAAGGTATTTTCAATGATACACTGCATATTACGTTATATTATAAGGTATTTTCAATGATACACTGCATATTACGTTATATTATAAGGTATTTTCAATGATAAACTACTATATATTATAAGGTATTTTCAATAATACACTACAAATTACGATATATTATAAGGTATTTTCACTGATACACTGCATATTACGTTATATTATAAGGTATTTTCATTGATAGACTAGAATTACCATATATTCTAAGGTATTTTCAATGATACACTGCATATTACGTTATATTATAAGGTATTTTCAATGATACACTGCATATTACGTTATATTATAAGGTATTTTCAATGATACACTGCATATTACGTTATATTATAAGGTATTTTCAATGATACACTGCATATTACGTTATATTATAAGGTATTTTCATTGATGCACTACAAATTACCATATATTATAAGGTATTTTCAATGATACACTACAAATTACGATATATTATAAGGTATTTTCAATGATACACTGCATATTACGTTTTATTATAAGGTATTTTCAATGATACATTGCATATTACGTTATATTATAAGGTATTTTCAGTGATAAACTACTATATATTACAAGGTAGTTTCAATGATACACTACAAATTACCATATATTCTAAGGTATTTTCAATGATACACTGCATATTACGTTATATTATAAGGTATTTTCAATGATACACTGCATATTACGTTATATTATAAGGTATTTTCAATGATACACTGCATATTACGTTATATTATAAGGTATTTTAATTGATGCACTACAAATTACGATATATTATAAGGTATTTTCAATGATACACTGCATATTACGTTTTATTATAAGGTATTTTCAATGATACATTGCATATTACGTTATATTATAAGGTATTATCAGTGATAAACTACTATATATTACAAGGTAGTTTCAATGATACACTACAAATTACCATATATTCTAAGGTATTTTCAATGATACACTCCATATTACGTTATATTATAAGGTATTTTCAATGATACACTACAAATTACGATATATTATAAGGTATTTTCACTGATACACTGCATATTACGTTATATTATAAGGTATTTTCATTGATAGACTAGAATTACCATATATTCTAAGGTATTTTCATTGATACACTACAAATTACCATATATTATAAGGTATCTTCAATGATACACTGCATATTACGTTATATTATAAGGTATTTTCAATGATACACTGCATATTACGTTATATTATAAGGTATTTTCAATGATACACTGCATATTACGTTATATTATAAGGTATTTTCAATGATACACTGCATATTACGTTATATTATAAGGTATTTTCATTGATGCACTACAAATTACCATATATTATAAGGTATTTTCAATGATACACTACAAATTACGATATATTATAAGGTATTTTCAATGATACACTGCATATTACGTTTTATTATAAGGTATTTTCAATGATACATTGCATATTACGTTATATTATAAGGTATTTTCAGTGATAAACTACTATATATTACAAGGTAGTTTCAATGATACACTACAAATTACAATATATTCTAAGGTATTTTCAATGATACACTGCATATTACGTTATATTATAAGGTATTTTCAATGATACACAGAATATTACGTTATATTATAAGGTATTTTCATTGATACACTACAAATTACCATATATTATAAGGTATTTTCAATGATACACTGCATATTACGTTATATTATAAGGTATTTTCAATTATACACTGCATATTACGTTATATTATAAGGTATTGTCATTGATACACTACAAATTACCATATATTATAAGGTATTTTCAATGATACACTAAAAAATTACGATATATTATAAGGTATTTCCAATGATACACTGCATATTACGTTATATTATAAGGTATTTTCAATGATACACTGCATATTACGTTATATTATAAGGTATTTTCATTGATAGACTAGAATTACCATATATTTTAAGGTATTTTCAATGATACACTGCATATTACGTTTTATTATAAGGTATTTTCATTGATACACTACAAATTACGATATATTATAAGGTATTTTCAATGATACACTGCATATTACGTTATATTTTAAGGTATTTTCAATGATACACTGCACATTACGTTATATTATAAGGTATTTTCAATGATAAACTACTATATATTATAAGGTATTTTCAATGATACACTACAAATTACGATATATTATAAGGTATTTTCACTGATACACTGCATATTACGTTATATTATAAGGTATTTTCATTGATAGACTAGAATTACCATATATTCTAAGGTATTTTCAATGATACACTGCATATTACGTTATATTATAAGGTATTTTCAATGATACACTACAAATTACGATATATTATAAGGTATTTTCAATGATACACTGCATATTACGTTTTATTATAAGGTATTTTCAATGATACATTGCATATTACGTTATATTATAAGGTATTTTCAGTGATAAACTACTATATATTACAAGGTAGTTTCAATGATACACTACAAATTACCATATATTCTAAGGTATTTTCAATGATACACTGCATATTACGTTATATTATAAGGTATTTTCAATGATACACTGCATATTACGTTATATTATAAGGTATTTTCAATGATACACTGCATATTACGTTATATTATAAGGTATTTTAATTGATGCACTACAAATTACGATATATTATAAGGTATTTTCAATGATACACTGCATATTACGTTTTATTATAAGGTATTTTCAATGATACATTGCATATTACGTTATATTATAAGGTATTATCAGTGATAAACTACTATATAGTACAAGGTAGTTTCAATGATACACTACAAATTACCATATATTCTAAGGTATTTTCAATGATACACTCCATATTACGTTATATTATAAGGTATTTTCAATGATACACTACAAATTACGATATATTATAAGGTATTTTCACTGATACACTGCATATTACGTTATATTATAAGGTATTTTCATTGATAGACTAGTATTACCATATATTCTAAGGTATTTTCAATGATACACTGCATATTACGTTATATTATAAGGTATTTTCAATGATACACTGCATATTACGTTATATTATAAGGTATTTTCAATGATACACTGCATATTACGTTTTATTATAAGGTATTTTCAATGATAAACAGAATATTACGTTATATTATAAGGTATTTTCATTGATACACTACAAATTACCATATATTATAAGGTATCTTCAATGATACACTGCATATTACGTTTTATTATAAGGTATTTTCAATGATACACTGCATATTACGTTTTATTATAAGGTTTTTTCAATGATACATTGCATATTACGTTATATTATAATGTATTTTCAGTGATAAACTACTATATATTACAAGGTAGTTTCAATGATACACTACAAATTACCATATATTCTAAGGTATTTTCAATGATACACTGCATATTACGTTATATTATAAGGTATTTTCAATGATACACAGAATATTACGTTATATTATAAGGTATTTTCATTGATACACTACAAATTACCATATATTATAAGGTATCTTCAATGATACACTGCATATTACGTTTTATTATAAGGTATTTTCAATGATACACTGCATATTACGTTATATTATAAGGTATTTTCAATGATACACTGCATATTACGTTATATTATAAGGTATTTTCAATGATACACTGCATATTACGTTATATTATAAGGTATTTTCAATGATACACTGCATATTACGTTATATTTTAAGGTATTTTCAATGATACACTGCATATTACGTTATATTATAAGGTATTTTCAATGATAAACTACTATATATTATAAGGTATTTTCAATGATACACTACAAATTACGATATATTATAAGGTATTTTCACTGATACACTGCATATTACGTTATATTATAAGGTATTTTCATTGATAGACTAGAATTACCATATATTCTAAGGTATTTTCAATGATACACTGCATATTACGTTATATTATAAGGTATTTTCAATGATACACTGCATATTACGTTATATTATAAGGTATTTTCAATGATACACTGCATATTACGTTATATTATAAGGTATTTTCATTGATGCACTACAAATTACCATATATTATAAGGTATTTTCAATGATACACTACAAATTACGATATATTATAAGGTATTTTCAATGATACACTGCATATTACGTTTTATTATAAGGTATTTTCAATGATACATTGCATATTACGTTATATTATAAGGTATTTTCAGTGATAAACTACTATATATTACAAGGTAGTTTCAATGATACACTACAAATTACCATATATTCTAAGGTATTTTCAATGATACACTGCATATTACGTTATATTATAAGGTATTTTCAATGATACACAGAATATTACGTTATATTATAAGGTATTTTCATTGATACACTACAAATTACCATATATTATAAGGTATTTTCAATGATACACTGCATATTACGTTATATTATAAGGTATTTTCAATTATACACTGCATATTACGTTATATTATAAGGTATTGTCATTGATACACTACAAATTACCATATATTATAAGGTATTTTCATTGATGCACTACAATTTACCATATATTATAAGGTATTTTCAATGATACACTACAAATTACGATATATTATAAGGTATTTTCAATGATACACTGCATATTACGTTTTATTATAAGGTATTTTCAATGATACATTGCATATTACGTTATATTATAAGGTATTTTCAGTGATAAACTACTATATATTACAAGGTAGTTTCAATGATACACTACAAATTACCATATATTCTAAGGTATTTTCAATGATACACTGCATATTACGTTATATTATAAGGTATTTTCAATGATACACAGAATATTACGTTATATTATAAGGTATTTTCATTGATACACTACAAATTACCATATATTATAAGGTATTTTCAATGATACACTGCATATTACGTTATATTATAAGGTATTTTCAATTATACACTGCATATTACGTTATATTATAAGGTATTGTCATTGATACACTACAAATTACCATATATTATAAGGTATTTTCAATGATACACTAAAAAATTACGATATATTATAAGGTATTTCCAATGATACACTGCATATTACGTTATATTATAAGGTATTTTCAATGATACACTGCATATTACGTTATATTATAAGGTATTTTCATTGATAGACTAGAATTACCATATATTTTAAGGTATTTTCAATGATACACTGCATATTACGTTTTATTATAAGGTATTTTCATTGATACACTACAAATTACGATATATTATAAGGTATTTTCAATGATACACTGCATATTACGTTATATTTTAAGGTATTTTCAATGATACACTGCATATTACGTTATATTATAAGGTATTTTCAATGATAAACTACTATATATTATAAGGTATTTTCAATGATACACTACAAATTACGATATATTATAAGGTATTTTCACTGATACACTGCATATTACGTTATATTATAAGGTATTTTCATTGATAGACTAGAATTACCATATATTCTAAGGTATTTTCAATGATACACTGCATATTACGTTATATTATAAGGTATTTTCAATGATACACTGCATATTACGTTATATTATAAGGTATTTTCAATGATACACTGCATATTACGTTATATTATAAGGTATTTTCATTGATACACTGCATATTACGTTATATTTTAAGGTATTTTCAATGATACACTGCATATTACGTTATATTATAAGGTATTTTCAATGATAAACTACTATATATTATAAGGTATTTTCAATGATACACTACAAATTACGATATATTATAAGGTATTTTCACTGATACACTGCATATTACGTTATATTATAAGGTATTTTCATTGATAGACTAGAATTACCATATATTCTAAGGTATTTTCAATGATACACTGCATATTACGTTATATTATAAGGTATTTTCAATGATACACTGCATATTACGTTATATTATAAGGTATTTTCAATGATACACTGCATATTACGTTATATTATAAGGTATTTTCATTGATGCACTACAAATTACCATATATTATAAGGTATTTTCAATGATACACTACAAATTACGATATATTATACGGTATTTTCAATGATACACTGCATATTACGTTTTATTATAAGGTATTTTCAATGATACATTGCATATTACGTTATATTATAAGGTATTTTCAGTGATAAACTACTATATATTACAAGGTAGTTTCAATGATACACTACAAACTACCATATATTCTAAGGTATTTTCAATGATACACTGCATATTACGTTATATTATAAGGTATTTTCAATGATACACTGCATATTATGTTATATTATAAGGTATTTTCATTGATGCACTACAAATTACCATATATTATAAGGTATTTTCAATGATACACTACAAATTACGATATATTATAAGGTATTTTCACTGATACACTGCATATTACGTTATATTATAAGGTATTTTCATTGATAGACTAGAATTACCATATATTCTAAGGTATTTTCAATGATCCACTGCATATTACGTTATATTATAAGGTATTTTCAATGATACACTGCATATTACGTTATATTATAAGGTATTTTCAATGATACACTGCATATTACGTTATATTATAAGGTATTTTCAATGATACACTGCATATTACGTTTTATTATAAGGTATTTTCAATGATACACTGCATATTACGTTATATTATAAGGTATTTTCAATGATACACTGCATATTACGTTTTATTATAAGGTATTTTCAATGATACACTGCATATTACGTTATATTATAAGGTATTTTCAATGATACACTGCATATTACGTTATATTATAAGGTATTTTCAATGATACACTGCATATTACGTTATATTATAAGGAATTTTCAATGATACACTGCATATTACGTTATATTATAAGGTATTTTCATTGATGCACTACAAATTACCATATATTATAAGGTATTTTCAATGATACACTACAAATTACGATATATTATAAGGTATTTTCAATGATACACTGCATATTACGTTTTATTATAAGGTATTTTCAATGATACATTGCATATTACGTTATATTATAAGGTATTTTCAGTGATAAACTACTATATATTACAAGGTAGTTTCAATGATACACTACAAATTACCATATATTCTAAGGTATTTTCAATGATACACTGCATATTACGTTATATTATAAGGAATTTTCAATGATACACAGAATATTATGTTATATTATAAGGTATTTTCATTGATACACTACAAATTACCATATATTATAAGGTATCTTCAATGATACACTGCATATTACGTTTTATTATAAGGTATTTTCAATGATACACTGCATATTACGTTTTATTATAAGGTTTTTTCAATGATACATTGCATATTACGTTATATTATAATGTATTTTCAGTGATAAACTACTATATATTACAAGGTAGTTTCAATGATACACTACAAATTACCATATATTCTAAGGTATTTTCAATGATACACTGCATATTACGTTATATTATAAGGTATTTTCAATGATACACAGAATATTACGTTATATTATAATGTATTTTCATTGATACACTACAAATTACCATATATTATAAGGTATCTTCAATGATACACTGCATATTACGTTTTATTATAAGGTATTTTCAATGATACACTGCATATTACGTTATATTATAAGGTATTTTCAATGATACACTGCATATTACGTTATATTATAAGGTATTTTCAATGATAAACTACTATATATTATAAGGTATTTTCAATGATACACTACAAATTACGATATATTATAAGGTATTTTCACTGATACACTGCATATTACGTTATATTATAAGGTATTTTCATTGATAGACTAGAATTACCATATATTCTAAGGTATTTTCAATGATACACTGCATATTACGTTATATTATAAGGTATTTTCAATGATACACTGCATATTACGTTATATTATAAGGTATTTTCAATGATACACTGCATATTACGTTATATTATAAGGTATTTTCATTGATAGACTAGAATTACCATATATTCTAAGGTATTTTCAATGATACACTGCATATTACGTTATATTATAAGGTATTTTCAATGATACACTGCATATTACGTTATATTATAAGGTATTTTCAATGATACACTGCATATTACGTTATATTATAAGGTATTTTCAATGATACACTGCATATTACGTTATATTATAAGGTATTTTCAATGATACACTGCATATTACGTTATATTATAAGGTATTTTCATTGATGCACTACAAATTACCATATATTATAAGGTATTTTCAATGATACACTACAAATTACGATATATTATAAGGTATTTTCAATGATACACTGCATATTACGTTTTATTATAAGGTATTTTCAATGATACATTGCATATTACGTTATATTATAAGGTATTTTCAGTGATAAACTACTATATATTACAAGGTAGTTTCAATGATACACTACAAATTACCATATATTCTAAGGTATTTTCAATGATACACTGCATATTACGTTATATTATAAGGTATTTTCAATGATACACTGCATATTACGTTATATTATAAGGTATTTTCATTGATAGACTAGAATTACCATATATTCTAAGGTATTTTCAATGATACACTGCATATTACGTTATATTATAAGGTATTTTCAATGATACACTGCATATTACGTTATATTATAAGGTATTTTCAATGATACACAGAATATTATGTTATATTATAAGGTATTTTCATTGATACACTACACATTACCATATATTATAAGGTATTTTCAATGATACACTGCATATTACGTTATATTATAAGGTATTTTCAATGATACACTGCATATTACGTTATATTATAAGGTATTTTCAATGATACACAGAATATTACGTTATATTATAAGGTATTTTCATTGATACACTACAAATTACCATATATTATAAGGTATCTTCAATGATACACTGCATATTACGTTTTATTATAAGGTATTTTCAATGATACACTGCATATTACGTTATATTATAAGGTATTTTCAATGATACACTGCATATTACGTTATATTATAAGGTATTTTCAATGATAAACTACTATATATTATAAGGTATTTTCAATGATACACTACAAATTACGATATATTATAAGGTATTTTCACTGATACACTGCATATTACGTTATATTATAAGGTATTTTCATTGATAGACTAGAATTACCATATATTCTAAGGTATTTTCAATGATACACTGCATATTACGTTATATTATAAGGTATTTTCAATGATACACTGCATATTACGTTATATTATAAGGTATTTTCAATGATACACTGCATATTACGTTATATTATAAGGTATTTTCATTGATGCACTACAAATTACCATATATTATAAGGTATTTTCAATGATACACTACAAATTACGATATATTATAAGGTATTTTCAATGATACACTGCATATTACGTTTTATTATAAGGTATTTTCAATGATACATTGCATATTACGTTATATTATAAGGTATTTTCAGTGATCAACTACTATATATTACAAGGTAGTTTCAATGATACACTACAAATTACCATATATTCTAAGGTATTTTCAATGATACACTGCATATTACGTTATATTATAAGGTATTTTCAATGATACACAGAATATTACGTTATATTATAAGGTATTTTCATTGATACACTACAAATTACCATATATTATAAGGTATCTTCAATGATACACTGCATATTACGTTTTATTATAAGGTATTTTCAATGATACACTGCATATTACGTTATATTATAAGGTATTTTCAATGATACACTGCATATTACGTTATATTATAAGGTATTTTCATTGATGCACTACAAATTACCATATATTATAAGGTATTTTCAATGATACACTACAAATTACGATATATTATAAGGTATTTTCAATGATACACTACAAATTACGATATATTATAAGGTATTTTCACTGATACACTGCATATTACGTTATATTATAAGGTATTTTCATTGATAGACTAGAATTACCATATATTCTAAGGTATTTTCAATGATACACTGCATATTACGTTATATTATAAGGTATTTTCAATGATACACTGCATATTACGTTATATTATAAGGTATTTTCAATGATACACTGCATATTACGTTTTATTATAAGGTATTTTCAATGATACACTGCATATTACGTTTTATTATAAGGTTTTTTCAATGATACATTGCATATTACGTTATATTATAATGTATTTTCAGTGATAAACTACTATATATTACAAGGTAGTTTCAATGATACACTACAAATTACCATATATTCTAAGGTATTTTCAATGATACACTGCATATTACGTTATATTATAAGGTATTTTCAATGATACACAGAATATTACGTTATATTATAAGGTATTTTCATTGATACACTACAAATTACCATATATTATAAGGTATCTTCAATGATACACTGCATATTACGTTTTATTATAAGGTATTTTCAATGATACACTGCATATTACGTTATATTATAAGGTATTTTCAATGATACACTGCATATTACGTTATATTATAAGGTATTTTCAATGATAAACTACTATATATTATAAGGTATTTTCAATGATACACTACAAATTACGATATATTATAAGGTATTTTCACTGATACACTGCATATTACGTTATATTATAAGGTATTTTCATTGATAGACTAGAATTACCATATATTCTAAGGTATTTTCAATGATACACTGCATATTACGTTATATTATAAGGTATTTTCAATGATACACTGCATATTACGTTATATTATAAGGTATTTTCAATGATACACAGAATATTACGTTATATTATAAGGTATTTTCATTGATACACTACAAATTACCATATATTATAAGGTATTTTCAATGATACACTGCATATTACGTTATATTATAAGGTATTTTCAATTATACACTGCATATTACGTTATATTATAAGGTATTGTCATTGATACACTACAAATTACCATATATTATAAGGTATTTTCAATGATACACTAAAAAATTACGATATATTATAAGGTATTTCCAATGATACACTGCATATTACGTTATATTATAAGGTATTTTCAATGATACACTGCATATTACGTTATATTATAAGGTATTTTCATTGATAGACTAGAATTACCATATATTTTAAGGTATTTTCAATGATACACTGCATATTACGTTTTATTATAAGGTATTTTCAATGATACACTGCATATTACGTTTTATTATAAGGTTTTTTCAATGATACATTGCATATTACGTTATATTATAATGTATTTTCAGTGATAAACTACTATATATTACAAGGTAGTTTCAATGATACACTACAAATTACCATATATTCTAAGGTATTTTCAATGATACACTGCATATTACGTTATATTATAAGGTATTTTCAATGATACACAGAATATTACGTTATATTATAAGGTATTTTCATTGATACACTACAAATTACCATATATTATAAGGTATCTTCAATGATACACTGCATATTACGTTTTATTATAAGGTATTTTCAATGATACACTGCATATTACGTTATATTATAAGGTATTTTCAATGATACACTGCATATTACGTTATATTATAAGGTATTTTCAATGATAAACTACTATATATTTTAAGGTATTTTCAATGATACACTACAAATTACGATATATTATAAGGTATTTTCACTGATACACTGCATATTACGTTATATTATAAGGTATTTTCATTGATAGACTAGAATTACCATATATTCTAAGGTATTTTCAATGATACACTGCATATTACGTTATATTATAAGGTATTTTCAATGATACACTGCATATTACGTTATATTATAAGGTATTTTCAATGATACACAGAATATTACGTTATATTATAAGGTATTTTCATTGATACACTACAAATTACCATATATTATAAGGTATTTTCAATGATACACTGCATATTACGTTATATTATAAGGTATTTTCAATTATACACTGCATATTACGTTATATTATAAGGTATTTTCAATGATACACTGCATATTACGTTATATTATAAGGTATTTTCAATGATACACTGCATATTACGTTATATTATAAGGTATTTTCATTGATGCACTACAAATTACCATATATTATAAGGTATTTTCAATGATACACTACAAATTACGATATATTATAAGGTATTTTCAATGATACACTGCATATTACGTTTTATTATAAGGTATTTTCAATGATACATTGCATATTACGTTATATTATAAGGTATTTTCAGTGATCAACTACTATATATTACAAGGTAGTTTCAATGATACACTACAAATTACCATATATTCTAAGGTATTTTCAATGATACACTGCATATTACGTTATATTATAAGGTATCTTCAATGATACACTGCATATTACGTTTTATTATAAGGTATTTTCAATGATACACTGCATATTACGTTATATTATAAGGTATTTTCAATGATACACTGCATATTACGTTATATTATAAGGTATTTTCAATGATAAACTACTATATATTATAAGGTATTTTCAATGATACACTACAAATTACGATATATTATAAGGTATTTTCAATGATACACTGCATATTACGTTTTATTATAAGGTATTTTCAATGATACATTGCATATTACGTTATATTATAAGGTATTTTCAGTGATCAACTACTATATATTACAAGGTAGTTTCAATGATACACTACAAATTACCATATATTCTAAGGTATTTTCAATGATACACTGCATATTACGTTATATTATAAGGTATTTTCAATGATACACAGAATATTACGTTATATTATAAGGTATTTTCATTGATACACTACAAATTACCATATATTATAAGGTATCTTCAATGATACACTGCATATTACGTTTTATTATAAGGTATTTTCAATGATACACTGCATATTACGTTATATTATAAGGTATTTTCAATGATACACTGCATATTACGTTATATTATAAGGTATTTTCATTGATGCACTACAAATTACCATATATTATAAGGTATTTTCAATGATACACTACAAATTACGATATATTATAAGGTATTTTCAATGATACACTACAAATTACGATATATTATAAGGTATTTTCACTGATACACTGCATATTACGTTATATTATAAGGTATTTTCATTGATAGACTAGAATTACCATATATTCTAAGGTATTTTCAATGATACACTGCATATTACGTTATATTATAAGGTATTTTCAATGATACACTGCATATTACGTTATATTATAAGGTATTTTCAATGATACACTGCATATTACGTTTTATTATAAGGTATTTTCAATGATACACTGCATATTACGTTTTATTATAAGGTTTTTTCAATGATACATTGCATATTACGTTATATTATAATGTATTTTCAGTGATAAACTACTATATATTACAAGGTAGTTTCAATGATACACTACAAATTACCATATATTCTAAGGTATTTTCAATGATACACTGCATATTACGTTATATTATAAGGTATTTTCAATGATACACAGAATATTACGTTATATTATAAGGTATTTTCATTGATACACTACAAATTACCATATATTATAAGGTATCTTCAATGATACACTGCATATTACGTTATATTATAAGGTATTTTCAATGATACACTGCATATTACGTTATATTATAAGGTATTTTCATTGATGCACTACAAATTACCATATATTATAAGGTATTTTCAATGATACACTACAAATTACGATATATTATAAGGTATTTTCAATGATACACTGCATATTACGTTTTATTATAAGGTATTTTCAATGATACATTGCATATTACGTTATATTATAAGGTATTTTCAGTGATAAACTACTATATATTACAAGGTAGTTTCAATGATACACTACAAATTACCATATATTCTAAGGTATTTTCAATGATACACTGCATATTACGTTATATTATAAGGTATTTTCAATGATACACAGAATATTACGTTATATTATAAGGTATTTTCATTGATACACTACAAATTACCATATATTATAAGGTATCTTCAATGATACACTGCATATTACGTTTTATTATAAGGTATTTTCAATGATACACTGCATATTACGTTATATTATAAGGTATTTTCAATGATACACTGCATATTACGTTATATTATAAGGTATTTTCATTGATGCACTACAAATTACCATATATTATAAGGTATTTTCAATGATACACTACAAATTACGATATATTATAAGGTATTTTCAATGATACACTACAAATTACGATATATTATAAGGTATTTTCACTGATACACTGCATATTACGTTATATTATAAGGTATTTTCATTGATAGACTAGAATTACCATATATTCTAAGGTATTTTCAATGATACACTGCATATTACGTTATATTATAAGGTATTTTCAATGATACACTGCATATTACGTTATATTATAAGGTATTTTCAATGATACACAGAATATTACGTTATATTATAAGGTATTTTCATTGATACACTACAAATTACCATATATTATAAGGTATTTTCAATGATACACTGCATATTACGTTATATTATAAGGTATTTTCAATTATACACTGCATATTACGTTATATTATAAGGTATTGTCATTGATACACTACAAATTACCATATATTATAAGGTATTTTCAATGATACACTAAAAAATTACGATATATTATAAGGTATTTCCAATGATACACTGCATATTACGTTATATTATAAGGTATTTTCAATGATACACTGCATATTACGTTATATTATAAGGTATTTTCATTGATAGACTAGAATTACCATATATTTTAAGGTATTTTCAATGATACACTGCATATTACGTTTTATTATAAGGTATTTTCAATGATACACTGCATATTACGTTTTATTATAAGGTATTTTCAATGATACATTGCATATTACGTTATATTATAATGTATTTTCAATGATACACTGCATATTATGTTATATTATAAGGTATTTTCAATGATACACTGCATATTACGTTATATTATAAGGTATTTTCATTGATACACTACAAATTGCCATATATTATAAGGTATTTTCAATGATACACTGCATATTACGTTATATTATAAGGTATTTTCAATTATACACTGCATATTACGTTATATTATAAGGTATTGTCATTGATACACTACAAATTACCATATATTATAAGGTATTTTCAATGATACACTAAAAAATTACGATATATTATAAGGTATTTCCAATGATACACTGCATATTACGTTATATTATAAGGTATTTTCAATGATACACTGCATATTACGTTATATTATAAGGTATTTTCATAGATAGACTAGAATTACCATATATTCTAACGTATTTTCAATGATACACTGCATATTACGTTATATTATAAGGTATTTTCATTGATACACTACAAATTACCATATATTATAAGGTATCTTCAATGATACACTGCATATTACGTTTTATTATAAGGTATTTTCAATGATACACTGCATATTACGTTATATTATAAGGTATTTTCAATGATACACTGCATATTACGTTATATTATAAGGTATTTTCATTGATGCACTACAAATTACCATATATTATAAGGTATTTTCAATGATACACTACAAATTACGATATATTATAAGGTATTTTCAATGATACACTGCATATTACGTTATATTATAAGGTATTTTCAATGATACACAGAATATTACGTTATATTATAAGGTATTTTCATTGATACACTACAAATTACCATATATTATAAGGTATCTTCAATGATACACTGCATATTACGTTTTATTATAAGGTATTTTCAATGATACACTGCATATTACGTTATATTATAAGGTATTTTCAATGATACACTGCATATTACGTTATATTATAAGGTATTTTCAATGATAAACTACTATATATTATAAGGTATTTTCAATGATACACTACAAATTACGATATATTATAAGGTATTTTCACTGATACACTGCATATTACGTTATATTATAAGGTATTTTCATTGATAGACTAGAATTACCATATATTCTAAGGTATTTTCAATGATACACTGCATATTACGTTATATTATAAGGTATTTTCAATGATACACAGAATATTACGTTATATTATAAGGTATTTTCATTGATACACTACAAATTACCATATATTATAAGGTATTTTCAATGATACACTGCATATTACGTTATATTATAAGGTATTTTCAATTATACACTGCATATTACGTTATATTATAAGGTATTGTCATTGATACACTACAAATTACCATATATTATAAGGTATTTTCAATGATACACTAAAAAATTACGATATATTATAAGGTATTTCCAATGATACACTGCATATTACGTTATATTATAAGGTATTTTCAATGATACACTGCATATTACGTTATATTATAAGGTATTTTCATTGATAGACTAGAATTACCATATATTCTAAGGTATTTTCAATGATACACTGCATATTACGTTATATTATAAGGTATTTTCAATGATACACTGCATATTACGTTATATTATAAGGTATTTTCAATGATACACGGAATATTACGTTATATTATAAGGTATTTTCATTGATACACTACAAATTACCATATATTATAAGGTATCTTCAATGATACACTGCATATTACGTTTTATTATAAGGTATTTTCAATGATACACTGCATATTACGTTATATTATAAGGTATTTTCAATGATACACTGCATATTACGTTATATTATAAGGTATTTTCAATGATACACTGCATATTACGTTATATTATAAGGTATTTTCAATGATACACTGCATATTACGTTATATTATAAGGTATTTTCAATGATAAACTACTATATATTATAAGGTATTTTCAATGATACACTACAAATTACGATATATTATAAGGTATTTTCACTGATACACTGCATATTACGTTATATTATAAGGTATTTTCATTGATAGACTAGAATTACCATATATTCTAAGGTATTTTCAATGATACACTGCATATTACGTTATATTATAAGGTATTTTCAATGATACACTGCATATTACGTTATATTATAAGGTATTTTCAATGATACACTGCATATTACGTTATATTATAAGGTATTTTCAATGATACACTGCATATTACGTTATATTATAAGGTATTTTCATTGATGCACTACAAATTACCATATATTATAAGGTATTTTCAATGATACACTACAAATTACGATATATTATAAGGTATTTTCAATGATACACTGCATATTACGTTTTATTATAAGGTATTTTCAATGATACATTGCATATTACGTTATATTATAAGGTATTTTCAGTGATAAACTACTATATATTACAAGGTAGTTTCAATGATACACTACAAATTACCATATATTCTAAGGTATTTTCAATGATACACTGCATATTACGTTATATTATAAGGTATTTTCAATGATACACAGAATATTACGTTATATTATAAGGTATTGTCATTGATACACTACAAATTACCATATATTATAAGGTATTTTCAATGATACACTAAAAAATTACGATATATTATAAGGTATTTCCAATGATACACTGCATATTGCGTTATATTATAAGGTATTTTCAATGATACACTGCATATTACGTTATATTATAAGGTATTTTCATTGATAGACTAGAATTACCATACATTTTAAGGTATTTTCAATGATACACTGCATATTACGTTTTACTATAAGGTATTTTCAATGATACACTGCATATTACGTTTTATTATAAGGTATTTTCAATGATACACTGCATATTACGTTATATTATAAGGTATTTTCATTGATACACTACAAATTACGATATATTATAAGGTATTTTCAATGATACACTGCATATTACTTTATATTATAAGGTATTTTCATTGATACACTACAAATTACGATATATTATAAGGTATTTTCAATGATACACAGCATATTACTTTATATTATAAGGTATTTTCAATGATACACTGCATATTACGTTATATTATAAGGTATTTTCAATGATACACAGAATATTACGTTATATTATAAGGTATTTTCATTGATACACTACAAATTACCATATATTATAAGGTATCTTCAATGATACACTGCATATTACGTTTTATTATAAGGTATTTTCAATGATACACTGCATATTACGTTATATTATAAGGTATTTTCAATGATACACTGCATATTACGTTATATTATAAGGTATTTTCAATGATACACTGCATATTACGTTATATTATAAGGTATTTTCAATGATACACTGCATATTACGTTATATTATAAGGTATTTTCAATGATAAACTACTATATATTATAAGGTATTTTCAATGATACACTACAAATTACGATATATTATAAGGTATTTTCACTGATACACTGCATATTACGTTATATTATAAGGTATTTTCAATGATACACTGCATATTACGTTATATTATAAGGTATTTTCAATGATACACTGCATATTACGTTATATTATAAGGTATTTTCAATGATACACTGCATATTACGTTATATTATAAGGTATTTTCAATGATACACTGCATATTACGTTATATTATAAGGTATTTTCATTGATAGACTAGAATTACCATATATTTTAAGGTATTTTCAATGATACACTGCATATTACGTTTTATTATAAGGTATTTTCAATGATACACTGCATATTACGTTTTATTATAAGGTATTTTCAATGATACACTGCATATTACGTTATATTACAATGTATTTTCATTGATGCACTACAAATTACCGTATATTATAAGGTATTTCCAATGATACACTACAAATTACGATATATTATAAGGTATTTTCAATGATACACTGCATATTACGTTTTATTATAAGGTATTTTCAATGATACATTGCATATTACGTTATATTATAAGGTATTTTCAGTGATAAACTACTATATATTACAAGGTAGTTTCAATGATACACTACAAATTACCATATATTCTAAGGTATTTTCAATGATACACTGCATATTACGTTATATTATAAGGTATTTTCAATGATACACAGAATATTACGTTATATTATAAGGTATTTTCATTGATGCACTACAAATTACCATATATTATAAGGTATTTTCAATGATACACTACAAATTACGATATATTATAAGGTATTTTCAATGATACACTGCATATTACGTTTTATTATAAGGTATTTTCAATGATACATTGCATATTACGTTATATTATAAGGTATTTTCAGTGATAAACTACTATATATTACAAGGTAGTTTCAATGATACACTACAAATTACCATATATTCTAAGGTATTTTCAATGATACACTGCATATTACGTTATATTATAAGGTATTTTCAATGATACACAGAATATTACGTTATATTATAAGGTATTTTCATTGATACACTACAAATTACCATATATTATAAGGTATTTTCAATGATACACTGCATATTACGTTATATTATAAGGTATTTTCAATTATACACTGCATATTACGTTATATTATAAGGTATTGTCATTGATACACTACAAATTACCATATATTATAAGGTATTTTCAATGATACACTAAAAAATTACGATATATTATAAGGTATTTCCAATGATACACTGCATATTACGTTATATTATAAGGTATTTTCAATGATACACTGCATATTACGTTATATTATAAGGTATTTTCATTGATAGACTAGAATTACCATATATTTTAAGGTATTTTCAATGATACACTGCATATTACGTTATATTATAAGGTATTTTCAATTATACACTGCATATTACGTTATATTATAAGGTATTGTCATTGATACACTACAAATTACCATATATTATAAGGTATTTTCAATGATACACTAAAAAATTACGATATATTATAAGGTAATTCCAATGATACACTGCATATTACGTTATATTATAAGGTATTTTCAATGATACACTGCATATTACGTTATATTATAAGGTATTTTCATTGATAGACTAGAATTACCATATATTTTAAGGTATTTTCAATGATACACTGCATATTACGTTTTATTATAAGGTATTTTCAATGATACACTGCATATTACGTTTTATTATAAGGTATTTTCAATGATACACTGCATATTACGTTATATTATAATGTATTTTCATTGATACACTGCATATTATGTTATATTATAAGGTATTTTCAATGATACACTGCATATTACGTTATATTATAAGGTATTTTCATTGATACACTACAAATTACGATATATTATAAGGTATTTTCAATGATACACTGCATATTACTTTATATTATAAGGTATTTTCATTGATACACTACAAATTACGATATATTATAAGGTATTTTCAATGATACACAGCATATTACGTTATATTATAAGGTATTTTCATTGATGCACTACAAATTACCGTATATTATAAGGTTTTTTCAATGATACACTACAAATTACGATATATTATAAGGTATTTTCAATGATACACTGCATATTACGTTTTATTATAAGGTATTTTCAATGATACATTGCATATTACGTTATATTATAAGGTATTTTCAGTGATAAACTACTATATATTACAAGGTAGTTTCAATGATACACTACAAATTACCATATATTCTAAGGTATTTTCAATGATACACTGCATATTACGTTATATTATAAGGTATTTTCAATGATACACAGAATATTACGTTATATTATAAGGTATTTTCATTGATACACTACAAATTACCATATATTATAAGGTATTTTCAATGATACACTGCATATTACGTTATATTATAAGGTATTTTCAATTATACACTGCATATTACGTTATATTATAAGGTATTTTCATTGATGCACTACAAATTACCATATATTATAAGGTATTTTCAATGATACACTACAAATTACGATATATTATAAGGTATTTTCAATGATACACTGCATATTACGTTTTATTATAAGGTATTTTCAATGATACATTGCATATTACGTTATATTATAAGGTATTTTCAGTGATAAACTACTATATATTACAAGGTAGTTTCAATGATACACTACAAATTACCATATATTCTAAGGTATTTTCAATGATACACTGCATATTACGTTATATTATAAGGTATTTTCAATGATACACAGAATATTACGTTATATTATAAGGTATTTTCATTGATACACTACAAATTACCATATATTATAAGGTATTTTCAATGATACACTGCATATTACGTTATATTATAAGGTATTTTCAATTATACACTGCATATTACGTTATATTATAAGGTATTGTCATTGATACACTACAAATTACCATATATTATAAGGTATTTTCAATGATACACTAAAAAATTACGATATATTATAAGGTATTTCCAAAGATACACTGCATATTACGTTATATTATAAGGTATTTTCAATGATACACTGCATATTACGTTATATTATAAGGTATTTTCATTGATAGACTAGAATTACCATATATTTTAAGGTATTTTCAATGATACACTGCATATTACGTTTTATTATAAGGTATTTTCAATGATACACTGCATATTACGTTTTATTATAAGGTATTTTCAATGATACATTGCATATTACGTTATATTATAATGTATTTTCAATGATACACTGCATATTATGTTATATTAGAAGGTATTTTCAATGATACACTGCATATTAAGTTATATTATAAGGTATTTTCATTGATACACTACAAATTACGATATATTATAAGGTATTTTCAATTATACACTGCATATTACTTTATATTATAAGGTATTTTCATTGATACACTACAAATTACGATATATTATAAGGTATTTTCAATGATACACTGCATATTACGTTATATTATAAGGTATTTTCATTGATAGACTAGAATTACCATATATTTTAAGGTATTTTCAATGATACACTGCATATTACGTTTTATTATAAGGTATTTTCAATGATACACTGCATATTACGTTTTATTATATGGTATTTTCAATGATACACTGCATATTACGTTATATTATAATGTATTTTCATTGATACACTGCATATTATGTTATATTATAAGGTATTTTCAATGATACACTGCATATTACGTTATATTATAAGGTATTTTCATTGATACACTACAAATTACGATATATTATAAGGTATTTTCAATGATACACTGCATATTACTTTATATTATAAGGTATTTTCATTGATACACTACAAATTACGATATATTATAAGGTATTTTGAATGATACACAGCATATTACGTTATATTATAAGGTATTTTCAATGATAAACTACTATATATTATAAGGTATTTTCAATGATACACTACAAATTACGATATATTATAAGGTATTTTCACTGATACACTGCATATTACGTTATATTATAAGGTATTTTCATTGATAGACTAGAATTACCATATATTCTAAGGTATTTTCAATGATACACTGCATATTACGTTATATTATAAGGTATTTTCAATGATACACTGCATATTACGTTATATTATAAGGTATTTTCAATGATACACTGCATATTACGTTATATTATAAGGTATTTTCAATGATACACTGCATATTACGTTATATTATAAGGTATTTTCATTGATGCACTACAAATTACCATATATTATAAGGTATTTTCAATGATACACTACAAATTACGATATATTATAAGGTATTTTCAATGATACACTGCATATTACGTTTTATTATAAGGTATTTTCAATGATACATTGCATATTACGTTTTATTATAAGGTATTTTCAATGATACACAGAATATTACGTTATATTATAAGGTATTTTCATTGATACACTACAAATTACCATATATTATAAGGTATCTTCAATGATACACTGCATATTACGTTTTATTATAAGGTATTTTCAATGATACACTGCATATTACGTTATATTATAAGGTATTTTCAATGATACACTGCATATTACGTTATATTATAAGGTATTTTCAATGATACACTGCATATTACGTTATATTATAAGGTATTTTCATTGATACACTACAAATTACCATATATTATGAGGTATTTTCAAGGGTACACTGCATATTACGTTATATTATAAGGTATTTTCATTGATGCACTACAAATTACCATATATTATAAGGTATTTTCAATGATACACTACAAATTACGATATATTATAATGTATTTTCAATGATACACTGCATATTACGTTTTATTACAAGGTATTTTCAATGATACACTGCATATTACGTTATATCATAATGTATTTTCAATGATACACTGCATAATACGTTATATTATAAGGTATTTTCAATGATAACCTACTATATATTATAAGGTATTTTCAAGGGTACACTGCATATTACATAATATTATAAGGTATTTTCATTGATACACTACAAATTACCATATATTATGAGGTATTTTCAAGGGTACACTGCATATTACGTTATATTATAAGGTATTTTCATTGATACACTACAAATTAGAATATATTATAAGGTATTTTTAATGATACACTGCATAATACGTTATATCATAAGGTATTTTCAATGATACACTGCATATTACGTTATATTATAAGGTATTTTCAATTGTAAACTACTATATATCATAAGGTATTTTCAATGATACACTGCATATTACGTTATATTGTAAGGTATTTTCAATGATACACTGCATATTACGTTATATTATAAGGTATTTTCAATGATAAACTACTATATATTATGAGGTATTTTCAATGATACACTGCATATTACGTTATATTATAAGGTATTTTCATTGATGCACTACAAATTACCATATATTATAAGGTATTTTCAATGATACACTACAAATTACGATATATTATAAGGTATTTTCAATGATACACTGCATATTACGTTTTATTATAAGGTATTTTCAATGATACATTGCATATTACGTTATATTATAAGGTATTTTCAGTGATAAACTACTATATATTACAAGGTAGTTTCAATGATACACTACAAATTACCATATATTCTAAGGTATTTTCAATGATACACTGCATATTACGTTATATTATAAGGTATTTTCAATGATACACAGAATATTACGTTATATTATAAGGTATTTTCATTGATACACTACAAATTACCATATATTATAAGGTATTTTCAATGATACACTGCATATTACGTTATATTATAAGGTATTTTCAATTATACACTGCATATTACGTTATATTATAAGGTATTGTCATTGATACACTACAAATTACCATATATTATAAGGTATTTTCAATGATACACTAAAAAATTACGATATATTATAAGGTATTTCCAATGATACACTGCATATTACGTTATATTATAAGGTATTTTCAATGATACACTACATATTACGTTATATTATAAGGTATTTTCATTGATAGACTAGAATTACCATATATTTTAAGGTATTTTCAATGATACACTGCATATTACGTTTTATTATAAGGTATTTTCAATGATACACTGCATATTACGTTTTATTATAAGGTATTTTCAATGATACATTGCATATTACGTTATATTATAATGTATTTTCAATGATACACTGCATATTATGTTATATTAGAAGGTATTTTCAATGATACACTGCATATTAAGTTATATTATAAGGTATTTTCATTGATACACTACAAATTACGATATATTATAAGGTATTTTCAATTATACACTGCATATTACTTTATATTATAAGGTATTTTCATTGATACACTACAAATTACGATATATTATAAGGTATTTTCAATGATACACAGCATATTACTTTATATTATAAGGTATTTTCAATGATAAACTACTATATATTATAAGGTATTTTCAATGATACACTACAAATTACGATATATTATAAGGTATTTTCACTGATACACAGCATATTACGTTATATTATAAGGTATTTTCAATGATAAACTACTATATATTATAAGGTATTTTCAATGATACACTACAAATTACGATATATTATAAGGTATTTTCACTGATACACTGAATATTACGTTATATTATAAGGTATTTTCATAGATAGACTAGAATTACCATATATTCTAAGGTATTTTCAATGATACACTGCATATTACGTTATATTATAAGGTATTTTCAATGATACACTGCATATTACGTTATATTATAAGGTATTTTCAATGATATACAGAATATTACGTTATATTATAAGGTATTTTCATTGATACACTACAAATTACCATATATTAAAAGGTATCTTCAATGATACACTGCATATTACGTTTTATTATAAGGTATTTTCAATGATACACTGCATATTACGTTATATTATAAGGTATTTTCAATGATAAACTACTATATATTATAAGGTATTTTCAATGATACACTACAAATTACGATATATTATAAGGTATTTTCACTGATACACTGCATATTACGTTATATTATAAGGTATTTTCATTGATAGACTAGAATTACCATATATTCTAAGATATTTTCAATGATACACTGCATATTACGTTATATTATAAGGTATTTTCAATGATACACTGCATATTACGTTATATTATAAGGTATTTTCAATGATACACTGCATATTACGTTATATTATAAGGTATTTTCAATGATACACTGCATATTACGTTATATTATAAGGTATTTTCATTGATGCACTACAAATTACCATATATTATAAGGTATTTTCAATGATACACTGCATATTACGTTTTATTATAAGGTATTTTCAATGATACACTGCATATTACGTTTTATTATAAGGTATTTTCAATGATACATTGCATATTACGTAATATTATAATGTATTTTCAATGATACACTGCATATTATGTTATATTAGAAGGTATTTTCAATGATACACTGCATATTAAGTTATATTATAAGGTATTTTCATTGATACACTACAAATTACGATATATTATAAGGTATTTTCAATTATACACTGCATATTACTTTATATTATAAGGTATTTTCATTGATACACTACAAATTACGATATATTATAAGGTATTTTCAATGATACACAGCATATTACTTTATATTATAAGGTATTTTCAATGATAAACTACTATATATTATAAGGTATTTTCAATGATACACTACAAATTACGATATATTATAAGGTATTTTCACTGATACACAGCATATTACGTTATATTATAAGGTATTTTCAATGATAAACTACTATATATTATAAGGTATTTTCAATGATACACTACAAATTACGATATATTATAAGGTATTTTCACTGATACACTGAATATTACGTTATATTATAAGGTATTTTCATAGATAGACTAGAATTACCATATATTCTAAGGTATTTTCAATGATACACTGCATATTACGTTATATTATAAGGTATTTTCAATGATACACTGCATATTACGTTATATTATAAGGTATTTTCAATGATATACAGAATATTACGTTATATTATAAGGTATTTTCATTGATACACTACAAATTACCATATATTAAAAGGTATCTTCAATGATACACTGCATATTACGTTTTATTATAAGGTATTTTCAATGATACACTGCATATTACGTTATATTATAAGGTATTTTCAATGATAAACTACTATATATTATAAGGTATTTTCAATGATACACTACAAATTACGATATATTATAAGGTATTTTCACTGATACACTGCATATTACGTTATATTATAAGGTATTTTCATTGATAGACTAGAATTACCATATATTCTAAGATATTTTCAATGATACACTGCATATTACGTTATATTATAAGGTATTTTCAATGATACACTGCATATTACGTTATATTATAAGGTATTTTCAATGATACACTGCATATTACGTTATATTATAAGGTATTTTCAATGATACACTGCATATTACGTTATATTATAAGGTATTTTCATTGATGCACTACAAATTACCATATATTATAAGGTATTTTCAATGATACACTGCATATTACGTTATATTATAAGGTATTTTCATTGATAGACTAGAATTACCATATATTTAAAGGTATTTTCAATGATACACTGCATATTACGTTTTATTATAAGGTATTTTCAATGATACACTGCATATTACGTTTTATTATAAGGTATTTTCAATGATACATTGCATATTACGTTATATTATAAGGTATTTTCAATGATAAACTACTATATATTACAAGGTAGTTTCAATGATACACTACAAATTACGATATATTATAAGGTATTTTCACTGATACACTGAATATTACGTTATATTATAAGGTATTTTCAATGATACACCGCATATTACGTTATATTATAAGGTATTTTCAATGATGCACTGCATATTACGTTATATTATAAGATATTTTCAGTGATAAACTACTATATATTACAAGGTAGTTTCAATGATACACTACAAATTACCATATATTCTAAGGTATTTTCAATGATACACTGCATATTACGTTATATTATAAGGTATTTTCAAAGATACACTGCATATTACGTTATATTATAATGTATTTTCAATGATACACTGCATATTATGTTATATTATAAGGTATTTTCAATGATACACTGCATATTACGTTATATTATAAGGTATTTTCAATGATACACTGCATATTACGTTATATTATAAGGTATTTTCAATGATACACTGCATATTACGTTATATTATAAGGTATTTTCAATGATACACTAAAAAATTTCGGTATATATTATAAGGTATTTCCAATGATAGACTGCATATTACCATATATTATAAGGTATTTTCAATGATACACTACAAATTACGATATATTATAAGGTATTTTCAATGATACACTGCATATTACTTTATATTATAAGGTATTTTCATTGATACACTACAAATTACGATATATTATAAGGTATTTTGAATGATACACAGCATATTACGTTATATTATAAGGTATTTTCAATGATAAACTACTATATATTATAAGGTATTTTCAATGATACACTACAAATTACGATATATTATAAGGTATTTTCACTGATACACTGCATATTACGTTATATTATAAGGTATTTTCATTGATAGACTAGAATTACCATATATTCTAAGGTATTTTCAATGATACACTGCATATTACGTTATATTATAAGGTATTTTCAATGATACACTGCATATTACGTTATATTATAAGGTATTTTCAATGATAGACTGCATATTACGTTATATTATAAGGTATTTTCAATGATACACTGCATATTACGTTATATTATAAGGTATTTTCATTGATGCACTACAAATTACCATATATTATAAGGTATTTTCAATGATACACTACAAATTACGATATATTATAAGGTATTTTCAATGATACACTGCATATTACGTTTTATTATAAGGTATTTTCAATGATACATTGCATATTACGTTTTATTATAAGGTATTTTCAATGATACACAGAATATTACGTTATATTATAAGGTATTTTCATTGATACACTACAAATTACCATATATTATAAGGTATCTTCAATGATACACTGCATATTACGTTTTATTATAAGGTATTTTCAATGATACACTGCATATTACGTTATATTATAAGGTATTTTCAATGATACACTGCATATTACGTTATATTATAAGGTATTTTCAATGATACACTGCATATTACGTTATATTATAAGGTATTTTCAATGATACACTGCATATTACGTTATATTATAAGGTATTTTCAATGATACACTGCATATTACGTTATATTATAAGGTATTTTCAATGATACACTGCATATTACGTTATATTATAAGGTATTTTCATTGATGCACTACAAATTACCATATATTATAAGGTATTTTCAATGATACACTACAAATTACGATATATTATAATGTATTTTCAATGATACACTGCATATTACGTTTTATTACAAGGTATTTTCAATGATACACTGCATATTACGTTATATCATAATGTATTTTCAATGATACACTGCATAATACGTTATATTATAAGGTATTTTCAATGATAACCTACTATATATTATAAGGTATTTTCAAGGGTACACTGCATATTACATAATATTATAAGGTATTTTCATTGATACACTACAAATTACCATATATTATGAGGTATTTTCAAGGGTACACTGCATATTACGTTATATTATAAGGTATTTTCATTGATACACTACAAATTAGAATATATTATAAGGTATTTTTAATGATACACTGCATAATACGTTATATCATAAGGTATTTTCAATGATACACTGCATATTACGTTATATTATAAGGTATTTTCAATGATACACTGCATATTACGTTATATTATAAGGTATTTTCAATTGTAAACTACTATATATCATAAGGTATTTTCAATGATACACTGCATATTACGTTATATTGTAAGGTATTTTCAATGATACACTGCATATTATGTGATATTATAAGGTGTTTTCAATGTTACACTGCATACTACGTTATATTATAAGGTATTTTCAATGATACACTGTATATTACGTTATATTATAAGGTATTTTCATTGATGCACTACAAATTACCATATATTATAAGGTATTTTCAATGATACACTACAAATTACGATATATTATAAGGTATTTTCAATGATACACTGCATATTACGTTTTATTATAAGGTATTTTCAATGATACATTGCATATTACGTTTTATTATAAGGTATTTTCAATGATACACAGAATATTACGTTATATTATAAGGTATTTTCATTGATACACTCCAAATTACCATATATTATAAGGTATCTTCAATGATACACTGCACATTACGTTTTATTATAAGGTATTTTCAATTATACACTGCATATTACGTTATATTATAAGGTATTTTCAATGATATACTGCACATTACGTTATATCATAAGGTATTTTCAATGACACACTGCATATTACGTTATATTATAAGGTATTTTCAATGATACACTGCATATTACGTTATATTATAAGGTATTTTCGATGATAGACTGCATATCACGTTATTTTTTAAGGTATTTTCAGAGATACACTGCATATTAAGTTATACTATACGGTATTTATACTGATAAACTACAAATTACTATATATTATAAGGTATTTTCAATGATTCACTGCATATTACGTTATATAATAATGTATTTCCAATGATACTCTGCATAATACGTTATATCATAAGGTATTTTCAATGATACACTGCATATTACGTTATATTATAAGGTGTTTTCAATGATACACTGCATATTACGTTATATTATAAGGTATTTTCAATGATAAACTACTATATATTATAAGGTATTTTCAATGATAAACTACTATATATTATAAGGTATTTTCAAGGTTACACTGCATATTACGTTATGTTATAAGGTGTTTTCATTGATACACTACAAATTACCATATATTATAAGGTATTTTCAATGATACACTGCATAATACGTTATATCATAAGGTATTTTCAATGATACACTGCATATTACGTTATATTATAAGGTGTTTTCAATGATACACTACAAATTACCATATATTATAAGGTATTTTCAATGATACACTGCATAATACGTTATATCATAAGGTATTTTCAATGATACACTGCATATTACGTTATATTATAAGGTATTTTCATTGATACACTGCATATTACGTTATATTATAAGGTATTTTCAATGATACACTACATATTACGTTATATTATACGGTATTTTCAATGATAAACTACTAAATATTATACGGTATTTTCAATGATACACTGCATATTACGTTATATTATAAGGTATTTTCAATGATACACTGCATATTACGTTATATTATAAGGTATTTTCAATGATACACTGCATATTACGTTATATTATAAGGTATTTTCATTGATACACTACTATATATTATAAGGTATTTTCAATGATACACTGCATATTACGTGATATTATAAGGTGTTTTCAATGTTACACTGCATACTACGTTATATTATAAGGTATTTTCAATGATACACTGTATATTACGTTATATTATAAGGTATTTTCATTGATACACTACAAATTACCATATATTCTAAGGTATTTTCAATGATACACTGCATATTATGTTATATTATAAGGTATTTTCAATGATACACTGCATATTACGTTATATTATAAGGTATTTTCATTGATGCACTACAAATTACCATATATTATAAGGTATTTTCAATGATACACTACAAATTACGATATATTATAAGGTATTTTCAATGATACACTGCATATTACGTTTTATTATAAGGTATTTTCAATGATACATTGCATATTACGTTTTATTATAAGGTATTTTCAATGATACACAGAATATTACGTTATATTATAAGGTATTTTCATTGATACACTACAAATTACCATATATTATAAGGTATTTTCAATGATACACTGCATATTACGTTATATTATAAGGTATTTTCAATTATACACTGCATATTACGTTATATTATAAGGTATTTTCATTGATACACTACAAATTACCATATATTATAAGGTATTTTCAATGATACACTACAAATTACGATATATTATAAGGTATTTTCAATGATACACTGCATATTACGTTTTATTATAAGGTATTTTCAATGATACATTGCATATTACGTTATATTATAAGGTATTTTCAGTGATAAACTACTATATATTACAAGGTAGTTTCAATGATACACTACAAATTACCATATATTCTAAGGTATTTTCAATGATACACTGCATATTACGTTATATTATAAGGTATTTTCAATGATACACAGAATATTACGTTATATTATAAGGTATTTTCATTGATACACTACAAATTACCATATATTATAAGGTATTTTCAATGATACACTGCATATTACGTTATATTATAAGGTATTTTCAATTATACACTGCATATTACGTTATATTATAAGGTATTGTCATTGATACACTACAAATTACCATATATTATAAGGTATTTTCAATGATACACTAAAAAATTACGATATATTATAAGGTATTTCCAATGATACACTGCATATTACGTTATATTATAAGGTATTTTCAATGATACACTACATATTACGTTATATTATACGGTATTTTCAATGATAAACTACTAAATATTATACGGTATTTTCAATGATACACTGCATATTACGTTATATTATAAGGTATTTTCAATGATACACTGCATATAACGTTATATTATAAGGTATTTTCAATGATACACTGCATATTACGTTATATTATAAGGTATTTTCATTGATACACTACTATATATTATGAGGTATTTTCAATGATACACTGCATATTACGTGATATTATAAGGTGTTTTCAATGTTACACTGCATACTACGTTATATTATAAGGTATTTTCAATGATACACTGTATATTACGTTATATTATAAGGTATTTTCATTGATACACTACAAATTACCATATATTCTAAGGTATTTTCAATGATACACTGCATATTACGTTTTATTATAAGGTATTTTCAATGATACACTGCATATTACGTTATATTATAAGGTATTTTCATTGATACACTACAAATTACCATATATTATAAGGTATTTTCAATGAGACACTACAAATTACGATATATTATAAGGTATTTTCAATGATACACTGCATATTACGTTTTATTATAAGGTATTTTCAATGATACATTGCATATTACGTTTTATTATAAGGTATTTTCAATGATACACAGAATATTACGTTATATTATAAGGTATTTTCATTGATACACTACAAATTACCATATATTATAAGGTATTTTCAATGATACACTGCATATTACGTTATATTATAAGGTATTTTCAATGATACACTGCATATTACGTTATATTATAAGGTATTTTCATTGATGCACTACAAATTACCATATATTATAAGGTATTTTCAATGATACACTACAAATTACGATATATTATAAGGTATTTTCAATGATACACTGCATATTACGTTTTATTATAAGGTATTTTCAATGATACATTGCATATTACGTTATATTATAAGGTATTTTCAGTGATAAACTACTATATATTACAAGGTAGTTTCAATGATACACTACAAATTACCATATATTCTAAGGTATTTTCAATGATACACTGCATATTACGTTATATTATAAGGTATTTTCAATGATACACAGAATATTACGTTATATTATAAGGTATTTTCATTGATACACTACAAATTACCATATATTATAAGGTATTTTCAATGATACACTGCATATTACGTTATATTATAAGGTATTTTCAATTATACACTGCATATTACGTTATATTATAAGGTATTGTCATTGATACACTACAAATTACCATATATTATAAGGTATATTCAATGATACACTAAAAAATTACGATATATTATAAGGTATTTCCAATGATACACTGCATATTACGTTATATTATAAGGTATTTTCAATGATACGCTGCATATTACGTTATATTATAAGGTATTTTCATTGATAGACTAGAATTACCATATATTTTAAGGTATTTTCAATGATACACTGCATATTACGTTTTATTATAAGGTATTTTCAATGATACACTGCATATTACGTTTTATTATAAGGTATTTTCAATGATACATTGCATATTACGTTATATTATAATGTATTTTCAATGATACACTGCATATTATGTTATATTAGAAGGTATTTCCAATGATACACTGCATATTAAGTTATATTATAAGGTATTTTCATTGATACACTACAAATTACGATATATTATAAGGTATTTTCAATTATACACTGCATATTACTTTATATTATAAGGTATTTTCATTGATACACTACAAATTACGATATATTATAAGGTATTTTCAATGATACACAGCATATTACTTTATATTATAAGGTATTTTCAATGATAAACTACTATATATTATAAGGTATTTTCAATGATACACTACAAATTACGATATATTATAAGGTATTTTCACCGATACACAGCATATTACGTTATATTATAAGGTATTTTCAATGATAAACTACTATATATTATAAGGTATTTTCAATGATACACTACAAATTACGATATATTATAAGGTATTTTCACTGATACACTGCATATTACGTTATATTATAAGGTATTTTCATTGATAGACTAGAATTACCATATATTCTAAGATATTTTCAATGATACACTGCATATTACGTTATATTATAAGGTATTTTCAATGATACACTGCATATTACGTTATATTATAAGGTATTTTCAATGATACACTGCATATTACGTTATATTATAAGGTATTTTCAATGATACACTGCATATTACGTTATATTATAAGGTATTTTCATTGATGCACTACAAATTACCATATATTATAAGGTATTTTCAATGATACACTACAAATTACGATATATTATAAGGTATTTTCAATGATACACTGCATATTACGTTTTATTATAAGGTATTTTCAATGATACATTGCATATTACGTTATATTATAAGGTATTTTCAGTGATAAACTACTATATATTACAAGGTAGTTTCAATGATACACTACAAATTACCATATATTCTAAGGTATTTTCAATGATACACTGCATATTACGTTATATTATAAGGTATTTTCATTGATAGACTAGAATTACCATATATTTAAAGGTATTTTCAATGATACACTGCATATTACGTTTTATTATAAGGTATTTTCAATGATACACTGCATATTACGTTTTATTATAAGGTATTTTCAATGATACATTGCATATTACGTTATATTATAATGTATTTTCAATGATAAACTACTATATATTACAAGGTAGTTTCAATGATACACTACAAATTACGATATATTATAAGGTATTTTCACTGATACACTGAATATTACGTTATATTATAAGGTATTTTCAATGATACACCGCATATTACGTTATATTATAAGGTATTTTCAATGATGCACTGCATATTACGTTATATTATAAGATATTTTCAGTGATAAACTACTATATATTACAAGGTAGTTTCAATGATACACTACAAATTACCATATATTCTAAGGTATTTTCAATGATACACTGCATATTACGTTATATTATAAGGTATTTTCAAAGATACACTGCATATTACGTTATATTATAATGTATTTTCAATGATACACTGCATATTATGTTATATTATAAGGTATTTTCAATGATACACTGCATATTACGATATATTATAAGGTATTTTCAATGATACACTGCATATTACGTTATATTATAAGGTATTTTCAATGATACACTGCATATTACGTTATATTATAAGGTATTTTCAATGATACACTAAAAAATTTCGGTATATATTATAAGGTATTTCCAATGATAGACTGCATATTACCATATATTATAAGGTATTTTCAATGATACACTACAAATTACGATATATTATAAGGTATTTTCAATGATACACTGCATATTACTTTATATTATAAGGTATTTTCATTGATACACTACAAATTACGATATATTATAAGGTATTTTCAATGATACACAGCATATTACGTTATATTATAAGGTATTTTCAATGATAAACTACTATATATTATAAGGTATTTTCATTGATGCACTACAAATTACCATATATTATAAGGTATTTTCAATGATACACTACAAATTACGATATATTATAAGGTATTTTCAATGATACACTGCATATTACGTTTTATTATAAGGTATTTTCAATGATACATTGCATATTACGTTTTATTATAAGGTATTTTCAATGATACACAGAATATTACGTTATATTATAAGGTATTTTCATTGATACACTACAGATTACCATATATTATAAGGTATCTTCAATGATACACTGCATATTACGTTTTATTATAAGGTATTTTCAATGATACATTGCATATTACGTTATATTATAATGTATTTTCAATGATACACTGCATATTACGTTTTATTACAAGGTATTTTCAATGATACACTGCATATTACGTTATATCATAATGTATTTTCAATGATACACTGCATAATACGTTATATTATAAGGTATTTTCAATGATAACCTACTATATATTATAAGGTATTTTCAAGGGTACACTGCATATTACGTTATATTATAAGGTATTTTCAATGATACACTGCATATTACGTTATATTATAAGGTATTTTCAATGATACACTGCATATTACGTTATATTATAAGGTATTTTCATTGATACACTACTATATATTATGAGGTATTTTCAATGATACACTGCATATTACGTGATATTATAAGGTGTTTTCAATGTTACACTGCATACTACGTTATATTATAAGGTATTTTCAATGATACACTGTATATTACGTTATATTATAAGGTATTTTCATTGATACACTACAAATTACCATATATTCTAAGGTATTTTCAATGATACACTGCATATTATGTTATATTATAAGGTATTTTCAATGATACACTGCATATTACGTTATATTATAAGGTATTTTCATTGATACACTACAAATTACCATATATTATAAGGTATTTTCAATGAGACACTACAAATTACGATATATTATAAGGTATTTTCAATGATACACTGCATATTACGTTTTATTATAAGGTATTTTCAATGATACATTGCATATTACGTTTTATTATAAGGTATTTTCAATGATACACAGAATATTACGTTATATTATAAGGTATTTTCATTGATACACTACAAATTACCATATATTATAAGGTATTTTCAATGATACACTGCATATTACGTTATATTATAAGGTATTTTCAATTATACACTGCATATTACGTTATATTATAAGGTATTTTCATTGATGCACTACAAATTACCATATATTATAAGGTATTTTCAATGATACACTACAAATTACGATATATTATAAGGTATTTTCAATGATACACTGCATATTACGTTTTATTATAAGGTATTTTCAATGATACATTTCATATTACGTTATATTATAAGGTATTTTCAGTGATAAACTACTATATATTACAAGGTAGTTTCAATGATACACTACAAATTACCATATATTCTAAGGTATTTTCAATGATACACTGCATATTACGTTATATTATAAGGTATTTTCAATGATACACAGAATATTACGTTATATTATAAGGTATTTTCATTGATACACTACAAATTACCATATATTATAAGGTATTTTCAATGATACACTGCATATTACGTTATATTATAAGGTATTTTCAATTATACACTGCATATTACGTTATATTATAAGGTATTGTCATTGATACACTACAAATTACCATATATTATAAGGTATTTTCAATGATACACTAAAAAATTACGATATATTATAAGGTATTTCCAATGATACACTGCATATTACGTTATATTATAAGGTATTTTCAATGATACGCTGCATATTACGTTATATTATAAGGTATTTTCATTGATAGACTAGAATTACCATATATTTTAAGGTATTTTCAATGATACACTGCATATTACGTTTTATTATAAGGTATTTTCAATGATACACTGCATATTACGTTTTATTATAAGGTATTTTCAATGATACATTGCATATTACGTTATATTATAATGTATTTTCAATGATACACTGCATATTATGTTATATTAGAAGGTATTTCCAATGATACACTGCATATTAAGTTATATTATAAGGTATTTTCATTGATACACTACAAATTACGATATATTATAAGGTATTTTCAATTATACACTGCATATTACTTTATATTATAAGGTATTTTCATTGATACACTACAAATTACGATATATTATAAGGTATTTTCAATGATACACAGCATATTACTTTATATTATAAGGTATTTTCAATGATAAACTACTATATATTATAAGGTATTTTCAATGATACACTACAAATTACGATATATTATAAGGTATTTTCACCGATACACAGCATATTACGTTATATTATAAGGTATTTTCAATGATAAACTACTATATATTATAAGGTATTTTCAATGATACACTACAAATTACGATATATTATAAGGTATTTTCACTGATACACTGCATATTACGTTATATTATAAGGTATTTTCATTGATAGACTAGAATTACCATATATTCTAAGATATTTTCAATGATACACTGCATATTACGTTATATCATAAGGTATTTTCAATGATACACTGCATATTACGTTATATTATAAGGTATTTTCAATGATACACTGCATATTACGTTATATTATAAGGTATTTTCAATGATACACTGCATATTACGTTATATTATAAGGTATTTTCATTGATGCACTACAAATTACCATATATTATAAGGTATTTTCAATGATACACTACAAATTACGATATATTATAAGGTATTTTCAATGATACACTGCATATTACGTTTTATTATAAGGTATTTTCAATGATACATTGCATATTACGTTATATTATAAGGTATTTTCAGTGATAAACTACTATATATTACAAGGTAGTTTCAATGATACACTACAAATTACCATATATTCTAAGGTATTTTCAATGATACACTGCATATTACGTTATATTATAAGGTATTTTCATTGATAGACTAGAATTACCATATATTTAAAGGTATTTTCAATGATACACTGCATATTACGTTTTATTATAAGGTATTTTCAATGATACACTGCATATTACGTTTTATTATAAGGTATTTTCAATGATACATTGCATATTACGTTATATTATAATGTATTTTCAATGATAAACTACTATATATTACAAGGTAGTTTCAATGATACACTACAAATTACGATATATTATAAGGTATTTTCACTGATACACTGAATATTACGTTATATTATAAGGTATTTTCAATGATACACCGCATATTACGTTATATTATAAGGTATTTTCAATGATGCACTGCATATTACGTTATATTATAAGATATTTTCAGTGATAAACTACTATATATTACAAGGTAGTTTCAATGATACACTACAAATTACCATATATTCTAAGGTATTTTCAATGATACACTGCATATTACGTTATATTATAAGGTATTTTCAAAGATACACTGCATATTACGTTATATTATAATGTATTTTCAATGATACACTGCATATTATGTTATATTATAAGGTATTTTCAATGATACACTGCATATTACGTTATATTATAAGGTATTTTCAATGATACACTGCATATTACGTTATATTATAAGGTATTTTCAATGATACACTGCATATTACGTTATATTATAAGGTATTTTCAATGATACACTAAAAAATTTCGGTATATATTATAAGGTATTTCCAATGATAGACTGCATATTACCATATATTATAAGGTATTTTCAATGATACACTACAAATTACGATATATTATAAGGTATTTTCAATGATACACTGCATATTACTTTATATTATAAGGTATTTTCATTGATGCACTACAAATTACGATATATTATAAGGTATTTTGAATGATACACAGCATATTACGTTATATTATAAGGTATTTTCAATGATAAACTACTATATATTATAAGGTATTTTCATTGATGCACTACAAATTACCATATATTATAAGGTATTTTCAATGATACACTACAAATTACGATATATTATAAGGTATTTTCAATGATACACTGCATATTACGTTTTATTATAAGGTATTTTCAATGATACATTGCATATTACGTTATATTATAATGTATTTTCAATGATACACTGCATATTATGTTATATTAGAAGGTATTTCCAATGATACACTGCATATTAAGTTATATTATAAGGTATTTTCATTGATACACTACAAATTACGATATATTATAAGGTATTTTCAATTATACACTGCATATTACTTTATATTATAAGGTATTTTCATTGATACACTACAAATTACGATATATTATAAGGTATTTTCAATGATACACAGCATATTACGTTATATTATAAGGTATTTTCAATGATAAACTACTATATATTATAAGGTATTTTCAATGATACACTACAAATTACGATATATTATAAGGTATTTTCACCGATACACAGCATATTACGTTATATTATAAGGTATTTTCAATGATAAACTACTATATATTATAAGGTATTTTCAATGATACACTACAAATTACGATATATTATAAGGTATTTTCACTGATACACTGCATATTACGTTATATTATAAGGTATTTTCATTGATAGACTAGAATTACCATATATTCTAAGATATTTTCAATGATACACTGCATATTACGTTATATTATAAGGTATTTTCAATGATACACTGCATATTACGTTATATTATAAGGTATTTTCAATGATACACTGCATATTACGTTATATTATAAGGTATTTTCAATGATACACTGCATATTACGTTATATTATAAGGTATTTTCATTGATGCACTACAAATTACCATATATTATAAGGTATTTTCAATGATACACTACAAATTACGATATATTATAAGGTATTTTCAAGGGTACACTGCATATTACGTTATATTATAAGGTATTTTCAATGATGCACTGCATATTACGTTATATTATAAGGTATTTTCAGTGATAAACTACTATATATTACAAGGTAGTTTCAATGATACACTACAAATTACCATATATTCTAAGGTATTTTCAATGATACACTGCATATTACGTTATATTATAAGGTATTTTCATTGATAGACTAGAATTACCATATATTTAAAGGTATTTTCAATGATACACTGCATATTACGTTTTATTATAAGGTATTTTCAATGATACACTGCATATTACGTTTTATTATAAGGTATTTTCAATGATACATTGCATATTACGTTATATTATAATGTATTTTCAATGATAAACTACTATATATTACAAGGTAGTTTCAATGATACACTACAAATTACGATATATTATAAGGTATTTTCACTGATACACTGAATATTACGTTATATTATAAGGTATTTTCAATGATACACCGCATATTACGTTATATTATAAGGTATTTTCAATGATGCACTGCATATTACGTTATATTATAAGATATTTTCAGTGATAAACTACTATATATTACAAGGTAGTTTCAATGATACACTACAAATTACCATATATTCTAAGGTATTTTCAATGATACACTGCATATTACGTTATATTATAAGGTATTTTCAAAGATACACTGCATATTACGTTATATTATAATGTATTTTCAATGATACACTGCATATTATGTTATATTATAAGGTATTTTCAATGATACACTGCATATTACGTTATATTATAAGGTATTTTCAATGATACACTGCATATTACGTTATATTATAAGGTATTTTCAATGATACACTGCATATTACGTTATATTATAAGGTATTTTCAATGATACACTAAAAAATTTCGGTATATATTATAAGGTATTTCCAATGATAGACTGCATATTACCATATATTATAAGGTATTTTCAATGATACACTACAAATTACGATATATTATAAGGTATTTTCAATGATACACTGCATATTACTTTATATTATAAGGTATTTTCATTGATACACTACAAATTACGATATATTATAAGGTATTTTCAATGATACACAGCATATTACGTTATATTATAAGGTATTTTCAATGATAAACTACTATATATTATAAGGTATTTTCATTGATGCACTACAAATTACCATATATTATAAGGTATTTTCAATGATACACTACAAATTACGATATATTATAAGGTATTTTCAATGATACACTGCATATTACGTTTTATTATAAGGTATTTTCAATGATACATTGCATATTACGTTTTATTATAAGGTATTTTCAATGATACACAGAATATTACGTTATATCATAAGGTATTTTCATTGATACACTACAGATTACCATATATTATAAGGTATCTTCAATGATACACTGCATATTACGTTTTATTATAAGGTATTTTCAATGATACATTGCATATTACGTTATATTATAATGTATTTTCAATGATACACTGCATATTACGTTTTATTACAAGGTATTTTCAATGATACACTGCATATTACGTTATATCATAAGGTATTTTCAATGATACACTGCATAATACGTTATATTATAAGGTATTTTCAATGATAACCTACTATATATTATAAGGTATTTTCAAGGGTACACTGCATATTACGTTATATTATAAGGTATTTTCAATGATACACTGCATATTACGTTATATTATAAGGTATTTTCAATGATACACTGCATATTACGTTATATTATAAGGTATTTTCATTGATACACTACTATATATTATGAGGTATTTTCAATGATACACTGCATATTACGTGATATTATAAGGTGTTTTCAATGTTACACTGCATACTACGTTATATTATAAGGTATTTTCAATGATACACTGTATATTACGTTATATTATAAGGTATTTTCATTGATACACTACAAATTACCATATATTCTAAGGTATTTTCAATGATACACTGCATATTATGTTATATTATAAGGTATTTTCAATGATACACTGCATATTACGTTATATTATAAGGTATTTTCATTGATGCACTACAAATTACCATATATTATAAGGTATTTTCAATGAGACACTACAAATTACGATATATTATAAGGTATTTTCAATGATACACTGCATATTACGTTTTATTATAAGGTATTTTCAATGATACATTGCATATTACGTTTTATTATAAGGTATTTTCAATGATACACAGAATATTACGTTATATTATAAGGTATTTTCATTGATACACTACAAATTACCATATATTATAAGGTATTTTCAATGATACACTGCATATTACGTTATATTATAAGGTATTTTCAATTATACACTGCATATTACGTTATATTATAAGGTATTTTCATTGATGCACTACAAATTACCATATATTATAAGGTATTTTCAATGATACACTACAAATTACGATATATTATAAGGTATTTTCAATGATACACTGCATATTACGTTTTATTATAAGGTATTTTCAATGATACATTGCATATTACGTTATATTATAAGGTATTTTCAGTGATAAACTACTATATATTACAAGGTAGTTTCAATGATACACTACAAATTACCATATATTCTAAGGTATTTTCAATGATACACTGCATATTACGTTATATTATAAGGTATTTTCAATGATACACAGAATATTACGTTATATTATAAGGTATTTTCATTGATACACTACAAATTACCATATATTATAAGGTATTTTCAATGATACACTGCATATTACGTTATATTATAAGGTATTTTCAATTATACACTGCATATTACGTTATATTATAAGGTATTGTCATTGATACACTACAAATTACCATATATTATAAGGTATTTTCAATGATACACTAAAAAATTACGATATATTATAAGGTATTTCCAATGATACACTGCATATTACGTTATATTATAAGGTATTTTCAATGATACGCTGCATATTACGTTATATTATAAGGTATTTTCATTGATAGACTAGAATTACCATATATTTTAAGGTATTTTCAATGATACACTGCATATTACGTTTTATTATAAGGTATTTTCAATGATACACTGCATATTACGTTTTATTATAAGGTATTTTCAATGATACATTGCATATTACGTTATATTATAATGTATTTTCAATGATACACTGCATATTATGTTATATTAGAAGGTATTTCCAATGATACACTGCATATTAAGTTATATTATAAGGTATTTTCATTGATACACTACAAATTACGATATATTATAAGGTATTTTCAATTATACACTGCATATTACTTTATATTATAAGGTATTTTCATTGATACACTACAAATTACGATATATTATAAGGTATTTTCAATGATACACAGCATATTACTTTATATTATAAGGTATTTTCAATGATAAACTACTATATATTATAAGGTATTTTCAATGATACACTACAAATTACGATATATTATAAGGTATTTTCACCGATACACAGCATATTACGTTATATTATAAGGTATTTTCAATGATAAACTACTATATATTATAAGGTATTTTCAATGATACACTACAAATTACGATATATTATAAGGTATTTTCACTGATACACTGCATATTACGTTATATTATAAGGTATTTTCATTGATAGACTAGAATTACCATATATTCTAAGATATTTTCAATGATACACTGCATATTACGTTATATTATAAGGTATTTTCAATGATACACTGCATATTACGTTATATTATAAGGTATTTTCAATGATACACTGCATATTACGTTATATTATAAGGTATTTTCAATGATACACTGCATATTACGTTATATTATAAGGTATTTTCATTGATGCACTACAAATTACCATATATTATAAGGTATTTTCAATGATACACTACAAATTACGATATATTATAAGGTATTTTCAATGATACACTGCATATTACGTTTTATTATAAGGTATTTTCAATGATACATTGCATATTACGTTATATTATAAGGTATTTTCAGTGATAAACTACTATATATTACAAGGTAGTTTCAATGATACACTACAAATTACCATATATTCTAAGGTATTTTCAATGATACACTGCATATTACGTTATATTATAAGGTATTTTCATTGATAGACTAGAATTACCATATATTTAAAGGTATTTTCAATGATACACTGCATATTACGTTTTATTATAAGGTATTTTCAATGATACACTGCATATTACGTTTTATTATAAGGTATTTTCAATGATACATTGCATATTACGTTATATTATAATGTATTTTCAATGATAAACTACTATATATTACAAGGTAGTTTCAATGATACACTACAAATTACGATATATTATAAGGTATTTTCACTGATACACTGAATATTACGTTATATTATAAGGTATTTTCAATGATACACTGCATATTACGTTTTATTATAAGGTATTTTCAATGATACATTGCATATTACGTTATATTATAATGTATTTTCAATGATAAACTACTATATATTACAAGGTAGTTTCAATGATACACTACAAATTACGATATATTATAAGGTATTTTCACTGATACACTGAATATTACGTTATATTATAAGGTATTTTCAATGATACACCGCATATTACGTTATATTATAAGGTATTTTCAATGATGCACTGCATATTACGTTATATTATAAGATATTTTCAGTGATAAACTACTATATATTACAAGGTAGTTTCAATGATACACTACAAATTACCATATATTCTAAGGTATTTTCAATGATACACTGCATATTACGTTATATTATAAGGTATTTTCAAAGATACACTGCATATTACGTTATATTATAATGTATTTTCAATGATACACTGCATATTATGTTATATTATAAGGTATTTTCAATGATACACTGCATATTACGTTATATTATAAGGTATTTTCAATGATACACTGCATATTACGTTATATTATAAGGTATTTTCAATGATACACTGCATATTACGTTATATTATAAGGTATTTTCAATGATACACTAAAAAATTTCGGTATATATTATAAGGTATTTCCAATGATAGACTGCATATTACCATATATTATAAGGTATTTTCAATGATACACTACAAATTACGATATATTATAAGGTATTTTCAATGATACACTGCATATTACTTTATATTATAAGGTATTTTCATTGATGCACTACAAATTACGATATATTATAAGGTATTTTCAATGATACACTGCATATTACGTTATATTATAAGGTATTTTCAATGATAAACTACTATATATTATAAGGTATTTTCATTGATGCACTACAAATTACCATATATTATAAGGTATTTTCAATGATACACTACAAATTACGATATATTATAAGGTATTTTCAATGATACACTGCATATTACGTTTTATTATAAGGTATTTTCAATGATACATTGCATATTACGTTTTATTATAAGGTATTTTCAATGATACACAGAATATTACGTTATATTATAAGGTATTTTCATTGATACACTACAGATTACCATATATTATAAGGTATCTTCAATGATACACTGCATATTACGTTTTATTATAAGGTATTTTCAATGATACATTGCATATTACGTTATATTATAATGTATTTTCAATGATACACTGCATATTACGTTATATTACAAGGTATTTTCAATGATACACTGCATATTACGTTATATCATAATGTATTTTCAATGATACACTGCATAATACGTTATATTATAAGGTATTTTCAATGATAACCTACTATATATTATAAGGTATTTTCAAGGGTACACTGCATATTACGTTATATTATAAGGTATTTTCGAAGATACACTGCATATTACGTTATATTATAATGTATTTTCAATGATACACTGCATATTATGTTATATTATAAGGTATTTTCAATGATACACTGCATATTACGTTATATTATAAGGTATTTTCAATGATATACTGCACATTACGTTATATCATAAGGTATTTTCAATGATACACTGCATATTACGTTATATTATAAGATGATTTCAATGATAAACTACTATATATTATAAGGTATTTTCAATGATGCACTGCATATTACGTTATACTATATGGTATTTTCAATGATACACTACAAATTACGATATATTATAAGGTATTTTCAATGATACACTACAAATTACGATATATTATAAGGTATTTTCAATGATACACTGCATATTACGTTGTATTATAAGGTATTTTCAATGATAAACTACTATATATTATAAGGTATTTTCAATGATACACTACAAATTACGATATATTATAAGGTATTTTCAATGATACACTGCATATTACGTTATATTATAAGGTATTTTCATAGATAGACTAGAATTACCATATATTCTAAGGTATTTTCAATGATACACTGCATATTACGTTATATTATAAGGTATTTTCAATGATACACTGCATATTACGTTATATTATAAGGTATTTTCATTGATACACTGCATATTACGTTATATTATAAGGTATTTTCAATGATACACTGCATATTACGTTATATTATAAGGTATTTTCAATGATACACTGCATATTACGTTATATTATAAGGTATTTTCAATGATACACTGCATATTACGTTATATTATAAGGTATTTTCAATGATACACTGCATATTACGTTATATTATAAGGTATTTTCAATGATACACTGCATATTACGTTATATTATAAGGTATTTTCATTGATGCACTACAAATTACCATATATTATAAGGTATTTTCAATGATACACTAAAAAATTACGATATATTATAAGGTATTTCCAATGATACACTGCATATTACGTTATATTATAAGGTATTTTCAATGATACGCTGCATATTACGTTATATTATAAGGTATTTTCATTGATAGACTAGAATTACCATATATTTTAAGGTATTTTCAATGATACACTGCATATTACGTTTTATTATAAGGTATTTTCAATGATACACTGCATATTACGTTTTATTATAAGGTATTTTCAATGATACATTGCATATTACGTTATATTATAATGTATTTTCAATGATACACTGCATATTATGTTATATTAGAAGGTATTTCCAATGATACACTGCATATTAAGTTATATTATAAGGTATTTTCATTGATACACTACAAATTACGATATATTATAAGGTATTTTCAATTATACACTGCATATTACTTTATATTATAAGGTATTTTCATTGATACACTACAAATTACGATATATTATAAGGTATTTTCAATGATACACAGCATATTACTTTATATTATAAGTTATTTTCAATGATAAACTACTATATATTATAAGGTATTTTCAATGATACACTACAAATTACGATATATTATAAGGTATTTTCACCGATACACAGCATATTACGTTATATTATAAGGTATTTTCAATGATAAACTACTATATATTATAAGGTATTTTCAATGATACACTACAAATTACGATATATTATAAGGTATTTTCACTGATACACTGCATATTACGTTATATTATAAGGTATTTTCATTGATAGACTAGAATTACCATATATTCTAAGATATTTTCAATGATACACTGCATATTACGTTATATTATAAGGTATTTTCAATGATACACTGCATATTACGTTATATTATAAGGTATTTTCAATGATACACTGCATATTACGTTATATTATAAGGTATTTTCAATGATACACTGCATATTACGTTATATTATAAGGTATTTTCATTGATGCACTACAAATTACCATATATTATAAGGTATTTTCAATGATACACTACAAATTACGATATATTATAAGGTATTTTCAATGATACACTGCATATTACGTTTTATTATAAGGTATTTTCAATGATACATTGCATATTACGTTATATTATAAGGTATTTTCAATGATAAACTACTATATATTACAAGGTAGTTTCAATGATACACTACAAATTACCATATATTCTAAGGTATTTTCAATGATACACTGCATATTACGTTATATTATAAGGTATTTTCATTGATAGACTAGAATTACCATATATTTAAAGGTATTTTCAATGATACACTGCATATTACGTTTTATTATAAGGTATTTTCAATGATACACTGCATATTACGTTTTATTATAAGGTATTTTCAATGATACATTGCATATTACGTTATATTATAATGTATTTTCAATGATAAACTACTATATATTACAAGGTAGTTTCAATGATACACTACAAATTACGATATATTATAAGGTATTTTCACTGATACACTGAATATTACGTTATATTATAAGGTATTTTCAATGATACACCGCATATTACGTTATATTATAAGGTATTTTCAATGATGCACTGCATATTACGTTATATTATAAGATATTTTCAGTGATAAACTACTATATATTACAAGGTAGTTTCAATGATACACTACAAATTACCATATATTCTAAGGTATTTTCAATGATACACTGCATATTACGTTATATTATAAGGTATTTTCAAAGATACACTGCATATTACGTTATATTATAATGTATTTTCAATGATACACTGCATATTATGTTATATTATAAGGTATTTTCAATGATACACTGCATATTACGTTATATTATAAGGTATTTTCAATGATACACTGCATATTACGTTATATTATAAGGTATTTTCAATGATACACTGCATATTACGTTATATTATAAGGTATTTTCAATGATACACTAAAAAATTTCGGTATATATTATAAGGTATTTCCAATGATAGACTGCATATTACCATATATTATAAGGTATTTTCAATGATACACTACAAATTACGATATATTATAAGGTATTTTCAATGATACACTGCATATTACTTTATATTATAAGGTATTTTCATTGATGCACTACAAATTACGATATATTATAAGGTATTTTCAATGATACACAGCATATTACGTTATATTATAAGGTATTTTCAATGATAAACTACTATATATTATAAGGTATTTTCATTGATGCACTACAAATTACCATATATTATAAGGTATTTTCAATGATACACTACAAATTACGATATATTATAAGGTATTTTCAATGATACACCTGCATATTACGTTTTATTATAAGGTATTTTCAATGATACATTGCATATTACGTTTTATTATAAGGTATTTTCAATGATACACAGAATATTACGTTATATCATAAGGTATTTTCATTGATACACTACAGATTACCATATATTATAAGGTATCTTCAATGATACACTGCATATTACGTTTTATTATAAGGTATTTTCAATGATACATTGCATATTACGTTATATTATAATGTATTTTCAATGATACACTGCATATTACGTTTTATTACAAGGTATTTTCAATGATACACTGCATATTACGTTATATCATAATGTATTTTCAATGATACACTGCATAATACGTTATATTATAAGGTATTTTCAATGATAACCTACTATATATTATAAGGTATTTTCAAGGGTACACTGCATATTACGTTATATTATAAGGTATTTTCGAAGATACACTGCATATTACGTTATATTATAATGTATTTTCAATGATACACTGCATATTATGTTATATTATAAGGTATTTTCAATGATACACTGCATATTACGTTATATTATAAGGTATTTTCAATGATATACTGCACATTACGTTATATCATAAGGTATTTTCAATGATACACTGCATATTACGTTATATTATAAGATGATTTCAATGATAAACTACTATATATTATAAGGTATTTTCAATGATGCACTGCATATTACGTTATACTATATGGTATTTTCAATGATACACTACAAATTACGATATATTATAAGGTATTTTCAATGATACACTACAAATTACGATATATTATAAGGTATTTTCAATGATACACTGCATATTACGTTGTATTATAAGGTATTTTCAATGATAAACTACTATATATTATAAGGTATTTTCAATGATACACTGCATATTACGATATATTATAAGGTATTTTCACTGATACACTGAATATTACGTTATATTATAAGGTATTTTCATAGATAGACTAGAATTACCATATATTCTAAGGTATTTTCAATGATACACTGCATATTACGTTATATTATAAGGTATTTTCAATGATACACTGCATATTACGTTATATTATAAGGTATTTTCATTGATACACTGCATATTACGTTATATTATAAGGTATTTTCAGTGATAGACTGGATATTACGTTATATTATAAGGTATTTTCAATGATACACAGCATATTACGTTATATTATAAGGTATTTTCAATGAATCACTGCATATTACGTTATATTATAAGGTATTTTCTATGATACACTGCATATAGCATTATATTATAAGGTATTTTCAATGATACACTACAAATTACGATATATTATAAGGTATTTTCACTGATACACTGAATATTACGTTATATTATAAGGTATTTTCATAGATAGACTAGAATTACCATATATTCTAAGGTATTTTCAATGATACACTGCATATTACGTTATATTATAAGGTATTTTCAAAGATACACTGCATATTACGTTATATTATAATGTATTTTCAATGATACACTGCATATTATGTTATATTATAAGGTATTTTCAATGATACACTGCATATTACGTTATATTATAAGGTATTTTCAATGATACACTGCATATTACGTTATATTATAAGGTATTTTCAATGATACACTGCATATTACGTTATATTATAAGGTATTTTCAATGATACACTAAAAAATTTCGGTATATATTATAAGGTATTTCCAATGATAGACTGCATATTACCATATATTATAAGGTATTTTCAATGATACACTACAAATTACGATATATTATAAGGTATTTTCAATGATACACTGCATATTACTTTATATTATAAGGTATTTTCATTGATGCACTACAAATTACGATATATTATAAGGTATTTTCAATGATACACTGCATATTACGTTATATTATAAGGTATTTTCAATGATAAACTACTATATATTATAAGGTATTTTCATTGATGCACTACAAATTACCATATATTATAAGGTATTTTCAATGATACACTACAAATTACGATATATTATAAGGTATTTCCAATGATACACTGCATATTACGTTTTATTATAAGGTATTTTCAATGATACATTGCATATTACGTTTTATTATAAGGTATTTTCAATGATACACAGAATATTACGTTATATCATAAGGTATTTTCATTGATACACTACAGATTACCATATATTATAAGGTATCTTCAATGATACACTGCATATTACGTTTTATTATAAGGTATTTTCAATGATACATTGCATATTACGTTATATTATAATGTATTTTCAATGATACACTGCATATTACGTTTTATTACAAGGTATTTTCAATGATACACTGCATATTACGTTATATCATAATGTATTTTCAATGATACACTGCATAATACGTTATATTATAAGGTATTTTCAATGATAACCTACTATATATTATAAGGTATTTTCAAGGGTACACTGCATATTACGTTATATTATAAGGTATTTTCGAAGATACACTGCATATTACGTTATATTATAATGTATTTTCAATGATACACTGCATATTACGTTATATTATAAGGTATTTTCAATGATACACTGCATATTACGTTATATTATAAGGTATTTTCAATGATATACTGCACATTACGTTATATCATAAGGTATTTTCAATGATACACTGCATATTACGTTATATTATAAGATGATTTCAATGATAAACTACTATATATTATAAGGTATTTTCAATGATGCACTGCATATTACGTTATACTATATGGTATTTTCAATGATACACTACAAATTACGATATATTATAAGGTATTTTCAATGATACACTACAAATTACGATATATTATAAGGTATTTTCAATGATACACTGCATATTACGTTGTATTATAAGGTATTTTCAATGATAAACTACTATATATTATAAGGTATTTTCAATGATACACTACAAATTACGATATATTATAAGGTATTTTCACTGATACACTGAATATTACGTTATATTATAAGGTATTTTCATAGATAGACTAGAATTACCATATATTCTAAGGTATTTTCAATGATACACTGCATATTACGTTATATTATAAGGTATTTTCAATGATACACTGCATATTACGTTATATTATAAGGTATTTTCATTGATACACTGCATATTACGTTATATTATAAGGTATTTTCAGTGATAGACTGGATATTACGTTATATTATAAGGTATTTTCAATGATACACAGCATATTACGTTATATTATAAGGTATTTTCAATGAATCACTGCATATTACGTTATATTATAAGGTATTTTCTATGATACACTGCATATAGCATTATATTATAAGGTATTTTCAATGATACACTACAAATTACGATATATTATAAGGTATTTTCACTGATACACTGAATATTACGTTATATTATAAGGTATTTTCATAGATAGACTAGAATTACCATATATTCTAAGGTATTTTCAATGATACACTGCATATTACGTTATATTATAAGGTATTTTCAATGATACACTGCATATTACGTTATATTATAAGGTATTTTCATTGATACACTGCATATTACGTTATATTATAAGGTATTTTCAATGATACACTGCATATTACGTTATATTATAAGGTATTTTCAATGATACACTGCATATTACGTTATATTATAAGGTATTTTCAATGATACACTGCATATTACGTTATATTATAAGGTATTTTCAATGATACACTGCATATTACGTTATATTATAAGGTATTTTCAATGATACACTGCATATTACGTTATATTATAAGGTATTTTCATTGATGCACTACAAATTACCATATATTATAAGGTATTTTCAATGATACACTACAAATTACGATATATTATAATGTATTTTCAATGATACACTGCATATTACGTTTTATTACAAGGTATTTTCAATGATACACTGCATATTACGTTATATTATATGGTATTTTCAATGATACACTGCATAATACGTTATATTATAAGGTATTTTCAATGATAACCTACTATATATTATAAGGTATTTTCAAGGGTACACTGCATATTACATAATATTATAAGGTATTTTCATTGATGCACTACAAATTACCATATATTATAAGGTATTTTCAATGATACACTACAAATTACGATATATTATAAGGTATTTTCAATGATACACTGCATATCACGTTTTATTATAAGGTATTTTCAATGATACATTGCATATTACGTTTTATTATAAGGTGTTTTCAATGATACACAGAATATTACGTTATATTATAAGGTATTTTCATTGATACACTACAAATTACCATATATTATAAGGTATCTTCAATGATACACTGCACATTACGTTTTATTATAAGGTATTTTCAATTATACACTGCATATTACGTTATATTATAAGGTATTTTCAATGATATACTGCACATTACGTTATATCATAAGGTATTTTCAATGACACACTGCATATTACGTTATATTATAAGGTATTTTCAATGATACACTGCATATTACGTTATATTATAAGGTGTTTTCAATGATACACTGCATATTACGTTATATTATAAGGTATTTTCAATGACACACTGCATATTACGTTATATTATAAGGTATAAATATAAACTACTATATATTATAAGGTATTTTCAATGATACACTGCATAATACGTTATATCATAAGGTATTTTCAATGATACACTGCATATTACGTTATATTATAAGGTGTTTTCAATGATACACTACAAATTACCATATATTATAAGGTATTTTCAATGATACACTGCATATTATGGTATATTATAAGGTATTTTCAATGATACACTGCATATTTCGTTATATTATATGGTATTTTCAATTGTAAACTACTATATATCATAAGGTATTTTCAATGATACACTGCATATTACGTTATATTATAAGGTATTTTCAATGATACACTGCATATTACGTTATATTATAAGGTATTTTCAATGACACACTGCATATTACGTTATATTATAAGGTATTTTCAATGATACACTGCATATTACGTTATATTATAAGGTATTTTCGATGATAGACTGCATATCACGTTATTTTTTAAGGTATTTTCAGAGATACACTGCATATTAAGTTATACTATACGGTATTTGTACTGATAAACTACAAATTACTATATATTATAAGGTATTTTCAATGATTCACTGCATATTACGTTATATAATAATGTATTTCCAATGATACTCTGCATAATACGTTATATCATAAGGTATTTTCAATGATACACTGCATATTACGTTATATTATAAGGTGTTTTCAATGATACACTGCATATTACGTTATATTATAAGGTATTTTCAATGATAAACTACTATATATTATAAGGTATTTTCAATGATAAACTACTATATATTATAAGGTATTTTCAAGGTTACACTGCATATTACGTTATATTATAAGGTATTTTCATTGATACACTACAAATTACCATATATTATAAGGTATTTTCAATGATACACTGCATAATACGTTATATTATAAGGTATTTTCAATGATACACTGCATATTACGTTATATTATAAGGTATTTTCAATGATACACTGCATATTACGTTATATTATAAGGTGTTTTCAATGATACACTACAAATTACCATATATTATAAGGTATTTTCAATGATACACTGCATATTACGTTATATCATAAGGTATTTTCAATGATACACTGCATATTACGTTATATTATAAGGTATTTTCATTGATACACTGCATATTACGTTATATTATAAGGTATTTTCAATGATACACTACATATTACGTTATATTATACGGTATTTTCAATGATAAACTACTAAATATTATACGGTATTTTCAATGATACACTGCATATTACGTTATATTATAAGGTATTTTCAATGATACACTGCATATAACGTTATATTATAAGGTATTTTCAATGATACACTGCATATTACGTTATATAATAACGTATTTTCATTGATACACTACAAATTACCATCTATTATAAGGAATTTTCAATGATACACTGCATATTACGTTATATCATAAGGTATTTTCAATGATACTCTGCATATTACGTTATATTATAAGGTATTTTCAATGGTAAACTACTATATATTACAAGGTATTTTCAATGATACACTGCATATTACGTTATATTATAAGGTATTTTCAATGACACACTGCATATTACGTTATATTATAAGGTATTTTCATTGAAACACTACAAATTACCATATATTATAAGGTATTTTCAATGATACACTGCATAATACGTTATATCATAAGGTATTTTCAATGATACACTGCATATTACGTTATATTATAAGGTGTTTTCAATGATACACTACAAATTACCATATATTATAAGGTATTTTCAATGATACACTACATATTACGTTATATTATAAGGTATTTTCAATGATAAACTACTAAATATTATAAGGTATTTTCAATGATACACTGCATATTACGTTATATTATAATGTATTTGCAATGATACACTGCATATTACGATATATTATATGGTATTTTCAATGATACACTGCATATTATGATATATTATAAGGTATTTTCAATGATACACTGCATATTACGTTATATTATAAGGTATTTTCAATGGTACACTGCATATTACGTTATATTAATATATAAGGTATTTTCAATGATACACTGCATATAACGTTATATTATAAGGTATTTTCAATGATACACTCCATATTACGTAATATTATAAGGTATTTTCAATGATACACTGCATATTACGTTATATTATATGGTATTTTCAATTGTAAACTACTATACATCATAAGGTATTTTCAATGATACACTGCATATGACGTTATATTATAAGGTATTTTCATTGAAACACTACAAATTACCATATATTATAAGGTATTTTCAATGATACACTGCATAATACGTTATATCATAAGGTATTTTCAATGATACACTGCATATTACGTTATATTATAAGGTGTTTTCAATGATACACTACAAATTACCATATATTATAAGATATTTTCAATGATACACTACATATTACGTTATATTATAAGGTATTTTCAATGATAAACTACTAAATATTATACGGTATTTTCAATGACACACTGCATATTACGTTATATTATAATGTATTTGCAATGATACACTGCATATTACGATATATTATATGGTATTTTCAATGATACACTGCATATTATGATATATTATAAGGTATTTTCAATCATACACTGCATATTACGATATATTATAAGGTATTTTCAATGATACACTGCATATTACGTTATATTAATATATAAGGTATTTTCAATGATACACTGCATATAACGTTATATTATAAGGTATTTTCAATGATACACTCCATATTACGTAATATTATAAGGTATTTTCAATGATACACTGCATATTACGTTATATTATATGGTATTTTCAATTGTAAACTACTATACATCATAAGGTATTTTCAATGATACACTGCATATGACGTTATATTATAAGGTATTTTCATTGATACACTACAAATTACCATATATTATAAGGTATTTTCAATGATACACTGCATAATACGTTATATCATAAGGTATTTTCAATGATACACTGCATATTACGTTATATTATAAGGTGTTTTCAATGATACACTACAAATTACCATATATTATAAGGTATTTTCAATGATACACTACATATTACGTTATATTATAAGGTATTTTCAATGATAAACTACTAAATATTATACGGTATTTTCAATGACACACTGCATATTACGTTATATTATAAGGTATTTGCAATGATACACTGCATATTACGTTATATTATAAGGTATTTTCAATGATACACTGCATATTATGATATATTATAAGGTATTTTCAATGATACACTGCATATTACGTTATATTATAAGGTATTTTCGATGACACACTGCATATTACGTTATATTATAAGCTATTTTCAATGATACACTGCATATTACGTTATATTATAAGGTATTTTCAATGATAAACTACTATATATTATAAGGTATTTTCAATGGTACACTGCATATTACGTTATATTATAAGGTATTTTCAATGATAAACTACTATATATTATAAGGTATTTTCAATGATACACTGCATATTACTTTATATTATAAGGTATTTTCAATGATAAACTACTATATATTATAAGGTATTTTCAATGATACACTGCATATTACGTTATATTATAAGGTATTTTCAATGATAAACTGCATATTATGGTATATTATAAGGTATTTTCAATGATACACTGCATATTACGTTATATTAATATATAAGGTATTTTCAATGACACACTGCATATTACGTTATATTATAAGGTATTTTCAATGATACACTGCATATTACGATATATTATATGGTATTTTCAATGATAAACTGCATATTATGATATATTATAAGGTATTTTCAATGATACACTGCATATTACGTTATATTATAAGGTATTTTCATTGATACACTACAAATTACCATCTATTATAAGGTATTTTCAATGATACACTGCATATTACGTTATATCATAAGGTATTTTCAATGATACTCTGCATATTACGTTATATTATAAGGTATTTTCGATGACACACTGCATATTACGTTATATTATAAGCGATTTTCAATGATACACTGCATATTACGTTATATTATAAGGTATTTTCAATGATAAACTACTATATATTATAAGGTATTTTCAATGGTACACTGCATATTACGTTATATTATAAGGTATTTTGAATGATAAACTGCATATTATGGTATATTATAAGGTATTTTCTATGATACACTGCATATTACGTTATATTATAATGTATTTTCATTGATACACTACAAATTACCATATATTATAAGGTATCTTCAATGATACACTGCATATTACGTTTTATTATAAGGTATTTTCAATGATACACTGCATATTACGTTATATTATAAGGTATTTTCAATGATACACTGCATATTACGTTATATTATAAGGTATTTTCAATGATAAACTACTATATATTATAAGGTATTTTCAATGATACACTACAAATTACGATATATTATAAGGTATTTTCAACGATACACTGCATATTACGTTATATTATAAGGTATTTTCATTGATACACTACAAATTACCATATATTATAATGTATTTTCAATGATAAACTGCATATTATGATATATTATAAGGTATTTTCAATGATGCACTGCATATTACGTTATATTATAAGGTATTTTCAATGATAAACTACTATATATTATAAGGTATTTTCAATGATACACTGCATATTACTTTATATTATAAGGTATTTTCAATGATAAACTACTATATATTATAAGGTATTTTCAATGATACACTGCATATTACGTTATATTATAAGGTATTTTCAATGATAAACTGCATATTATGGTATATTATAAGGTATTTTCAATGATACACTGCATATTACGTTATATTAATATATAAGGTATTTTCAATGACACACTGCATATTACGTTATATTATAAGGTATTTTCAATGATACACTGCATATTACGATATATTATATGGTATTTTCAATGATAAACTGCTTATTATGATATATTATAAGGTATTTTGAATGATACACTGCATATTACGTTATATTATAAGGTATTTTCATTGATACACTACAAATTACCATCTATTATAAGGTATTTTCAATGATACACTGCATATTACGTTATATCATAAGGTATTTTCAATGATACACTGCATATTACGTTATATTATAAGGTATTTTCGATGACACACTGCATATTACGTTATATTATAAGCGATTTTCAATGATACACTGCATATTACGTTATATTATAAGGTATTTTCAATGATAAACTACTAAATATTATAAGGTATTTTCAATGGTACACTGCATATTACGTTATATTATAAGGTATTTTCAATGATAAACTGCATATTATGGTATATTATAAGGTATTTTCAATGATACACTGCATATTACGTTATATTATAAGGTATTTTCATTGATACACTACAAATTACCATATATTATATGGTATTTTCAATGATACACTGCATAATACGTTATATCATAAGGTATTTTCAATGATACACTGCATATTACGTTATATTATAAGGTATTTTCAACGATACACTGCATATTACGTTATATTATAAGGTATTTTCATTGATACACTACAAATTACCATATATTATAATGTATTTTCAATGATAAACTGCATATAATGATATATTATAAGGTATTTTCAATGATACACTGCATATTACGATATATTATATGGTATTTTCAATGATAAACTGCATATTATGATATATTATAAGGTATTTTGAATGATACACTGCATATTACGTTATATTATAAGGTATTTTCATTGATACACTACAAATTACCATCTATTATAAGGTATTTTCAATGATACACTGCATATTACGTTATATCATAAGGTATTTTCAATGATACTCTGCATATTACGTTATATTATAAGGTATTTTCAATGGTAAACTACTATATATTACAAGGTATTTTCAATGATACACTGCATATTACGTTATATTATAAGGTATTTTCAATGACATACTGCATATTACGTTATATTATAAGGTATTTTCATTGATACACTACAAATTACCATATATTATAAGGTATTTTCAATGATACACTGCATAATACGTTATATCATAAGGTATTTTCAATGATACACTGCATATTACGTTATATTATAATGTGTTTTCAATGATACACTACAAATTACCATATATTATAAGGTATTTTCAATGATACACTGCATATTACGTTATATTATAAGGTATTTTCAATGATAAACTACTATATATTATAAGGTATTTTCAATGGTACACTGCATATTACGTTATATTATAAGGTATTTTCAATGATAAACTGCATATTATGGTATATTATAAGGTATTTTCAATGATACACTGCATATTACGTTATATTATAAGGTATTTTCAATGACATACTGCATATTACGTTATATTATAAGGTATTTTCATTGATACACTACAAATTACCATATATTATAAGGTATTTTCAATGATACACTGCATAATACGTTATATCATAAGGTATTTTCAATGATACACTGCATATTACGTTATATTATAATGTGTTTTCAATGATACACTACAAATTACCATATATTATAAGGTATTTTCAATGATACACTGCATATTACGTTATATTATAAGGTATTTTCAATGATAAACTACTATATATTATAAGGTATTTTCAATGGTACACTGCATATTACGTTATATTATAAGGTATTTTCAATGATAAACTGCATATTACGTTATATTATAAGGTATTTTCAATTATACACTGCATATTACGTTATATTATAAGGTATTTTCATTGATGCACTACAAATTACCATATATTATAAGGTATTTTCAATGATACACTACAAATTACGATATATTATAAGGTATTTTCAATGATACACTGCATATTACGTTTTATTATAAGGTATTTTCAATGATACATTGCATATTACGTTATATTATAAGGTATTTTCAGTGATAAACTACTATATATTACAAGGTAGTTTCAATGATACACTACAAATTACCATATATTCTAAGGTATTTTCAATGATACACTGCATATTACGTTATATTATAAGGTATTTTCAATGATACACAGAATATTACGTTATATTATAAGGTATTTTCATTGATACACTACAAATTACCATATATTATAAGGTATTTTCAATGATACACTGCATATTACGTTATATTATAAGGTATTTTCAATTATACACTGCATATTACGTTATATTATAAGGTATTGTCATTGATACACTACAAATTACCATATATTATAAGGTATTTTCAATGATACACTAAAAAATTACGATATATTATAAGGTATTTCCAATGATACACTGCATATTACGTTATATTATAAGGTATTTTCAATGATACGCTGCATATTACGTTATATTATAAGGTATTTTCATTGATAGACTAGAATTACCATATATTTTAAGGTATTTTCAATGATACACTGCATATTACGTTTTATTATAAGGTATTTTCAATGATACACTGCATATTACGTTTTATTATAAGGTATTTTCAATGATACATTGCATATTACGTTATATTATAATGTATTTTCAATGATACACTGCATATTATGTTATATTAGAAGGTATTTCCAATGATACACTGCATATTAAGTTATATTATAAGGTATTTTCATTGATACACTACAAATTACGATATATTATAAGGTATTTTCAATTATACACTGCATATTACTTTATATTATAAGGTATTTTCATTGATACACTACAAATTACGATATATTATAAGGTATTTTCAATGATACACAGCATATTACTTTATATTATAAGGTATTTTCAATGATAAACTACTATATATTATAAGGTATTTTCAATGATACACTACAAATTACGATATATTATAAGGTATTTTCACCGATACACAGCATATTACGTTATATTATAAGGTATTTTCAATGATAAACTACTATATATTATAAGGTATTTTCAATGATACACTACAAATTACGATATATTATAAGGTATTTTCACTGATACACTGCATATTACGTTATATTATAAGGTATTTTCATTGATAGACTAGAATTACCATATATTCTAAGATATTTTCAATGATACACTGCATATTACGTTATATTATAAGGTATTTTCAATGATACACTGCATATTACGTTATATTATAAGGTATTTTCAATGATACACTGCATATTACGTTATATTATAAGGTATTTTCAATGATACACTGCATATTACGTTATATTATAAGGTATTTTCATTGATGCACTACAAATTACCATATATTATAAGGTATTTTCAATGATACACTACAAATTACGATATATTATAAGGTATTTTCAATGATACACTGCATATTACGTTTTATTATAAGGTATTTTCAATGATACATTGCATATTACGTTATATTATAAGGTATTTTCAGTGATAAACTACTATATATTACAAGGTAGTTTCAATGATACACTACAAATTACCATATATTCTAAGGTATTTTCAATGATACACTGCATATTACGTTATATTATAAGGTATTTTCATTGATAGACTAGAATTACCATATATTTAAAGGTATTTTCAATGATACACTGCATATTACGTTTTATTATAAGGTATTTTCAATGATACACTGCATATTACGTTTTATTATAAGGTATTTTCAATGATACATTGCATATTACGTTATATTATAATGTATTTTCAATGATAAACTACTATATATTACAAGGTAGTTTCAATGATACACTACAAATTACGATATATTATAAGGTATTTTCACTGATACACTGAATATTACGTTATATTATAAGGTATTTTCAATGATACACCGCATATTACGTTATATTATAAGGTATTTTCAATGATGCACTGCATATTACGTTATATTATAAGATATTTTCAGTGATAAACTACTATATATTACAAGGTAGTTTCAATGATACACTACAAATTACCATATATTCTAAGGTATTTTCAATGATACACTGCATATTACGTTATATTATAAGGTATTTTCAAAGATACACTGCATATTACGTTATATTATAATGTATTTTCAATGATACACTGCATATTATGTTATATTATAAGGTATTTTCAATGATACACTGCATATTACGTTATATTATAAGGTATTTTCAATGATACACTGCATATTACGTTATATTATAAGGTATTTTCAATGATACACTGCATATTACGTTATATTATAAGGTATTTTCAATGATACACTAAAAAATTTCGGTATATATTATAAGGTATTTCCAATGATAGACTGCATATTACCATATATTATAAGGTATTTTCAATGATACACTACAAATTACGATATATTATAAGGTATTTTCAATGATACACTGCATATTACTTTATATTATAAGGTATTTTCATTGATGCACTACAAATTACGATATATTATAAGGTATTTTCAATGATACACTGCATATTACGTTATATTATAAGGTATTTTCAATGATAAACTACTATATATTATAAGGTATTTTCATTGATGCACTACAAATTACCATATATTATAAGGTATTTTCAATGATACACTACAAATTACGATATATTATAAGGTATTTTCAATGATACACTGCATATTACGTTTTATTATAAGGTATTTTCAATGATACATTGCATATTACGTTTTATTATAAGGTATTTTCAATGATACACAGAATATTACGTTATATCATAAGGTATTTTCATTGATACACTACAGATTACCATATATTATAAGGTATCTTCAATGATACACTGCATATTACGTTTTATTATAAGGTATTTTCAATGATACATTGCATATTACGTTATATTATAATGTATTTTCAATGATACACTGCATATTACGTTTTATTATAAGGTATTTTCAATGATACACTGCATATTACGTTATATCATAATGTATTTTCAATGATACACTGCATAATACGTTATATTATAAGGTATTTTCAATGATAACCTACTATATATTATAAGGTATTTTCAAGGGTACACTGCATATTACGTTATATTATAAGGTATTTTCGAAGATACACTGCATATTACGTTATATTATAATGTATTTTCAATGATACACTGCATATTATGTTATATTATAAGGTATTTTCAATGATACACTGCATATTACGTTATATTATAAGGTATTTTCAATGATATACTGCACATTACGTTATATCATAAGGTATTTTCAATGATACACTGCATATTACGTTATATTATAAGATGATTTCAATGATAAACTACTATATATTATAAGGTATTTTCAATGATGCACTGCATATTACGTTATACTATATGGTATTTTCAATGATACACTACAAATTACGATATATTATAAGGTATTTTCAATGATACACTACAAATTACGATATATTATAAGGTATTTTCAATGATACACTGCATATTACGTTGTATTATAAGGTATTTTCAATGATAAACTACTATATATTATAAGGTATTTTCAATGATACACTACAAATTACGATATATTATAAGGTATTTTCACTGATACACTGAATATTACGTTATATTATAAGGTATTTTCATAGATAGACTAGAATTACCATATATTCTAAGGTATTTTCAATGATACACTGCATATTACGTTATATTATAAGGTATTTTCAATGATACACTGCATATTACGTTATATTATAAGGTATTTTCATTGATACACTGCATATTACGTTATATTATAAGGTATTTTCAATGATACACTGCATATTACGTTATATTATAAGGTATTTTCAATGATACACTGCATATTACGTTATATTATAAGGTATTTTCAATGATACACTGCATATTACGTTATATTATAAGGTATTTTCAATGATACACTGCATATTACGTTATATTATAAGGTATTTTCAATGATACACTGCATATTACGTTATATTATAAGGTATTTTCATTGATGCACTACAAATTACCATATATTATAAGGTATTTTCAATGATACACTACAAATTACGATATATTATAATGTATTTTCAATGATACACTGCATATTACGTTTTATTACAAGGTATTTTCAATGATACACTGCATATTACGTTATATCATAATGTATTTTCAATGATACACTGCATAATACGTTATATTATAAGGTATTTTCAATGATAACCTACTATATATTATAAGGTATTTTCAAGGGTACACTGCATATTACATAATATTATAAGGTATTTTCATTGATGCACTACAAATTACCATATATTATAAGGTATTTTCAATGATACACTACAAATTACGATATATTATAAGGTATTTTCAATGATACACTGCATATCACGTTTTATTATAAGGTATTTTCAATGATACATTGCATATTACGTTTTATTATAAGGTGTTTTCAATGATACACAGAATATTACGTTATATTATAAGGTATTTTCATTGATACACTACAAATTACCATATATTATAAGGTATCTTCAATGATACACTGCACATTACGTTTTATTATAAGGTATTTTCAATTATACACTGCATATTACGTTATATTATAAGGTATTTTCAATGATATACTGCACATTACGTTATATCATAAGGTATTTTCAATGACACACTGCATATTACGTTATATTATAAGGTATTTTCAATGATACACTGCATATTACGTTATATTATAAGGTGTTTTCAATGATACACTGCATATTACGTTATATTATAAGGTATTTTCAATGATAAACTACTATATATTATAAGGTATTTTCAATGATAAACTACTATATATTATAAGGTATTTTCAAGGTTACACTGCATATTACGTTATATTATAAGGTATTTTCATTGATACACTACAAATTACCATATATTATAAGGTATTTTCAATGATACACTGCATAATACGTTATATTATAAGGTATTTTCAATGATACACTGCATATTACGTTATATTATAAGGTATTTTCAATGATACACTGCATATTACGTTATATTATAAGGTGTTTTCAATGATACACTACAAATTACCATATATTATAAGGTATTTTCAATGATACACTGCATAATACGTTATATCATAAGGTATTTTCAATGATACACTGCATATTACGTTATATTATAAGGTATTTTCATTGATACACTGCATATTACGTTATATTATAAGGTATTTTCAATGATACACTACATATTACGTTATATTATACGGTATTTTCAATGATAAACTACTAAATATTATACGGTATTTTCAATGATACACTGCATATTACGTTATATTATAAGGTATTTTCAATGATACACTGCATATAACGTTATATTATAAGGTATTTTCAATGATACACTGCATATTACTTTATATAATAACGTATTTTCATTGATACACTACAAATTACCATCTATTATAAGGAATTTTCAATGATACACTGCATATTACGTTATATCATAAGGTATTTTCAATGATACTCTGCATATTACGTTATATTATAAGGTATTTTCAATGGTAAACTACTATATATTACAAGGTATTTTCAATGATACACTGCATATTACGTTATATTATAAGGTATTTTCAATGACACACTGCATATTACGTTATATTATAAGGTATTTTCATTGAAACACTACAAATTACCATATATTATAAGGTATTTTCAATGATACACTGCATAATACGTTATATCATAAGGTATTTTCAATGATACACTGCATATTACGTTATATTATAAGGTGTTTTCAATGATACACTACAAATTACCATATATTATAAGGTATTTTCAATGATACACTACATATTACGTTATATTATAAGGTATTTTCAATGATAAACTACTAAATATTATACGGTATTTTCAATGACACACTGCATATTACGTTATATTATAATGTATTTGCAATGATACACTGCATATTACGATATATTATATGGTATTTTCAATGATACACTGCATATTATGATATATTATAAGGTATTTTCAATGATACACTGCATATTACGATATATTATAAGGTATTTTCAATGGTACACTGCATATTACGTTATATTAATATATAAGGTATTTTCAATGATACACTGCATATAACGTTATATTATAAGGTATTTTCAATGATACACTCCATATTACGTAATATTATAAGGTATTTTCAATGATACACTGCATATTACGTTATATTATATGGTATTTTCAATTGTAAACTACTATACATCATAAGGTATTTTCAATGATACACTGCATATGACGTTATATTATAAGGTATTTTCATTGAAACACTACAAATTACCATATATTATAAGGTATTTTCAATGATACACTGCATAATACGTTATATCATAAGGTATTTTCAATGATACACTTCATATTACGTTATATTATAAGGTGTTTTCAATGATACACTACAAATTACCATATATTATAAGATATTTTCAATGATACACTACATATTACGTTATATTATAAGGTATTTTCAATGATAAACTACTAAATATTATACGGTATTTTCAATGACACACTGCATATTACGTTATATTATAATGTATTTGCAATGATACACTGCATATTACGATATATTATATGGTATTTTCAATGATACACTGCATATTATGATATATTATAAGGTATTTTCAATGATACACTGCATATTACGTTATATTATAAGGTATTTTCAATGGTACACTGCATATTACGTTATATTAATATATAAGGTATTTTCAATGATACACTGCATATTACGTTATATTATAAGGTATTTTCAATGATACACTCCATATTACGTAATATTATAAGGTATTTTCAATGATACACTGCATATTACGTTATATTATATGGTATTTTCAATTGTAAACTACTATACATCATAAGGTATTTTCAATGATACACTGCATATGACGTTATATTATAAGGTATTTTCATTGATACACTACAAATTACCATATATTATAAGGTATTTTCAATGATACACTGCATAATACGTTATATCATAAGGTATTTTCAATGATACACTGCATATTACGTTATATTATAAGGTGTTTTCAATGATACACTACAAATTACCATATATTATAAGGTATTTTCAATGATACACTACATATTACGTTATATTATAAGGTATTTTCAATGATAAACTACTAAATATTATACGGTATTTTCAATGACACACTGCATATTACGTTATATTATAAGGTATTTGCAATGATACACTGCATATTACGATATATTATATGGTATTTTCAATGATACACTGCATATTATGATATATTATAAGGTATTTTCAATGATACACTGCATATTACGTTATATTATAAGGTATTTTCGATGACACACTGCATATTACGTTATATTATAAGGTATTTTCAATGATACACTGCATATTACGTTATATTATAAGGTATTTTCAATGATAAACTACTATATATTATAAGGTATTTTCAATGGTACACTGCATATTACGTTATATTATAAGGTATTTTCAATGATAAACTACTATATATTATAAGGTATTTTCAATGATACACTGCATATTACTTTATATTATAAGGTATTTTCAATGATAAACTACTATATATTATAAGGTATTTTCAATGATACACTGCATATTACGTTATATTATAAGGTATTTTCAATGATAAACTGCATATTATGGTATATTATAAGGTATTTTCAATGATACACTGCATATTACGTTATATTAATATATAAGGTATTTTCAATGACACACTGCATATTACGTTATATTATAAGGTATTTTCAATGATACACTGCATATTACGATATATTATATGGTATTTTCAATGATAAACTGCATATTATGATATATTATAAGGTATTTTGAATGATACACTGCATATTACGTTATATTATAAGGTATTTTCATTGATACACTACAAATTACCATCTATTATAAGGTATTTTCAATGATACACTGCATATTACGTTATATCATAAGGTATTTTCAATGATACTCTGCATATTACGTTATATTATAAGGTATTTTCGATGACACACTGCATATTACGTTATATTATAAGCGATTTTCAATGATACACTGCATATTACGTTATATTATAAGGTATTTTCAATGATAAACTACTATATATTATAAGGTATTTTCAATGGTACACTGCATATTACGTTATATTATAAGGTATTTTGAATGATAAACTGCATATTATGGTATATTATAAGGTATTTTCTATGATACACTGCATATTACGTTATATTATAATGTATTTTCATTGATACACTACAAATTACCATATATTATAAGGTATCTTCAATGATACACTGCATATTACGTTTTATTATAAGGTATTTTCAATGATACACTGCATATTACGTTATATTATAAGGTATTTTCAATGATACACTGCATATTACGTTATATTATAAGGTATTTTCAATGATAAACTACTATATATTATAAGGTATTTTCAATGATACACTACAAATTACGATATATTATAAGGTATTTTCAACGATACACTGCATATTACGTTATATTATAAGGTATTTTCATTGATACACTACAAATTACCATATATTATAATGTATTTTCAATGATAAACTGCATATTATGATATATTATAAGGTATTTTCAATGATGCACTGCATATTACGTTATATTATAAGGTATTTTCAATGATAAACTACTATATATTATAAGGTATTTTCAATGATACACTGCATATTACTTTATATTATAAGGTATTTTCAATGATAAACTACTATATATTATAAGGTATTTTCAATGATACACTGCATATTACGTTATATTATAAGGTATTTTCAATGATAAACTGCATATTATGGTATATTATAAGGTATTTTCAATGATACACTGCATATTACGTTATATTAATATATAAGGTATTTTCAATGACACACTGCATATTACGTTATATTATAAGGTATTTTCAATGATACACTGCATATTACGATATATTATATGGTATTTTCAATGATAAACTGCTTATTATGATATATTATAAGGTATTTTGAATGATACACTGCATATTACGTTATATTATAAGGTATTTTCATTGATACACTACAAATTACCATCTATTATAAGGTATTTTCAATGATACACTGCATATTACGTTATATCATAAGGTATTTTCAATGATACTCTGCATATTACGTTATATTATAAGGTATTTTCAATGACACACTGCATATTACGTTATATTATAAGCGATTTTCAATGATACACTGCATATTACGTTATATTATAAGGTATTTTCAATGATAAACTACTAAATATTATAAGGTATTTTCAATGATACACTGCATATTACGTTATATTATAAGGTATTTTCAATGATAAACTGCATATTATGCTATATTATAAGGTATTTTCAATGATACACTGCATATTACGTTATATTATAAGGTATTTTCATTGATACACTACAAATTACCATATATTATATGGTATTTTCAATGATACACTGCATAATACGTTATATCATAAGGTATTTTCAATGATACACTGCATATTACGTTATATTATAAGGTATTTTCAATGATACACTGCATATTACGTTATATTATAAGGTATTTTCATTGATACACTACAAATTACCATATATTATAATGTATTTTCAATGATAAACTGCATATAATGATATATTATAAGGTATTTTCAATGATACACTGCATATTACGATATATTATATGGTATTTTCAATGATAAACTGCATATTATGATATATTATAAGGTATTTTGAATGATACACTGCATATTACGTTATATTATAAGGTATTTTCATTGATACACTACAAATTACCATCTATTATAAGGTATTTTCAATGATACACTGCATAATACGTTATATCATAAGGTATTTTCAATGATACTCTGCATATTACGTTATATTATAAGGTATTTTCAATGGTAAACTACTATATATTACAAGGTATTTTCAATGATACACTGCATATTACGTTATATTATAAGGTATTTTCAATGACATACTGCATATTACGTTATATTATAAGGTATTTTCATTGATACACTACAAATTACCATATATTATAAGGTATTTTCAATGATACACTGCATAATACGTTATATCATAAGGTATTTTCAATGATACACTGCATATTACGTTATATTATAATGTGTTTTCAATGATACACTACAAATTACCATATATTATAAGGTATTTTCAATGATACACTGCATATTACGTTATATTATAAGGTATTTTCAATGATAAACTACTATATATTATAAGGTATTTTCAATGGTACACTGCATATTACGTTATATTATAAGGTATTTTCAATGATAAACTGCATATTACGTTATATAATAACGTATTTTCATTGATACACTACAAATTACCATCTATTATAAGGTATCTTCAATGATACACTGCATATTACGTTTTATTATAAGGTATTTTCAATGATACACTGCATATTACGTTATATTATAAGGTATTTTCAATGATACACTGCATATTACGTTATATTATAAGGTATTTTCAATGATAAACTACTATATATTATAAGGTATTTTCAATGATACACTACAAATTACGATATATTATAAGGTATTTTCAACGATACACTGCATATTACGTTATATTATAAGGTATTTTCATTGATACACTACAAATTACCATATATTATAATGTATTTTCAATGATAAACTGCATATTATGATATATTATAAGGTATTTTCAATGATGCACTGCATATTACGTTATATTATAAGGTATTTTCAATGATAAACTACTATATATTATAAGGTATTTTCAATGATACACTGCATATTACTTTATATTATAAGGTATTTTCAATGATAAACTACTATATATTATAAGGTATTTTCAATGATACACTGCATATTACGTTATATTATAAGGTATTTTCAATGATAAACTGCATATTATGGTATATTATAAGGTATTTTCAATGATACACTGCATATTACGTTATATTAATATATAAGGTATTTTCAATGACACACTGCATATTACGTTATATTATAAGGTATTTTCAATGATACACTGCATATTACGATATATTATATGGTATTTTCAATGATAAACTGCTTATTATGATATATTATAAGGTATTTTGAATGATACACTGCATATTACGTTATATTATAAGGTATTTTCATTGATACACTACAAATTACCATCTATTATAAGGTATTTTCAATGATACACTGCATATTACGTTATATCATAAGGTATTTTCAATGATACTCTGCATATTACGTTATATTATAAGGTATTTTCGATGACACACTGCATATTACGTTATATTATAAGCGATTTTCAATGATACACTGCATATTACGTTATATTATAAGGTATTTTCAATGATAAACTACTAAATATTATAAGGTATTTTCAATGGTACACTGCATATTACGTTATATTATAAGGTATTTTCAATGATAAACTGCATATTATGGTATATTATAAGGTATTTTCAATGATACACTGCATATTACGTTATATTATAAGGTATTTTCATTGATACACTACAAATTACCATATATTATAAGGTATTTTCATGATACACTGCATAATACGTTATATCATAAGGTATTTTCAATGATACACTGCATATTACGTTATATTATAAGGTATTTTCAACGATACACTGCATATTACGTTATATTATAAGGTATTTTCATTGATACACTACAAATTACCATATATTATAATGTATTTTCAATGATAAACTGCATATTATGATATATTATAAGGTATTTTCAATGATACACTGCATATTACGATATATTATATGGTATTTTCAATGATAAACTGCATATTATGATATATTATAAGGTATTTTGAATGATACACTGCATATTACGTTATATTATAAGGTATTTTCATTGATACACTACAAATTACCATCTATTATAAGGTATTTTCAATGATACACTGCATATTACGTTATATCATAAGGTATTTTCAATGATACTCTGCATATTACGTTATATTATAAGGTATTTTCAATGGTAAACTACTATATATTACAAGGTATTTTCAATGATACACTGCATATTACGTTATATTATAAGGTATTTTCAATGACATACTGCATATTACGTTATATTATAAGGTATTTTCATTGATACACTACAAATTACCATATATTATAAGGTATTTTCAATGATACACTGCATATTACGTTATATCATAAGGTATTTTCAATGATACACTGCATATTACGTTATATTATAATGTGTTTTCAATGATACACTACAAATTACCATATATTATAAGGTATTTTCAATGATACACTGCATATTACGTTATATTATAAGGTATTTTCAATGATAAACTACTATATATTATAAGGTATTTTCAATGGTACACTGCATATTACGTTATATTATAAGGTATTTTCAATGATAAACTGCATATTACGTTATATAATAACGTATTTTCATTGATACACTACAAATTACCATCTATTATAAGGAATTTTCAATGATACACTGCATATTACGTTATATCATAAGGTATTTTCAATGATACACTGCATATTACGTTATATTATAAGGTATTTTCAATGATACACTGCATATTACGTTATATTATAAGGTGTTTTCAATGATACACTACAAATTACCATATATTATAAGGTATTTTCAATGATACACTGCATAATACGTTATATCATAAGGTATTTTCAATGATACACTGCATATTACGTTATATTATAAGGTATTTTCATTGATACACTGCATATTACGTTATATTATAAGGTATTTTCAATGATACACTACATATTACGTTATATTATACGGTATTTTCAATGATAAACTACTAAATATTATACGGTATTTTCAATGATACACTGCATATTACGTTATATTATAAGGTATTTTCAATGATACACTGCATATAACGTTATATTATAAGGTATTTTCAATGATACACTGCATATTACGTTATATAATAACGTATTTTCATTGATACACTACAAATTACCATCTATTATAAGGAATTTTCAATGATACACTGCATATTACGTTATATCATAAGGTATTTTCAATGATACTCTGCATATTACGTTATATTATAAGGTATTTTCAATGGTAAACTACTATATATTACAAGGTATTTTCAATGATACACTGCATATTACGTTATATTATAAGGTATTTTCAATGACACACTGCATATTACGTTATATTATAAGGTATTTTCATTGAAACACTACAAATTACCATATATTATAAGGTATTTTCAATGATACACTGCATAATACGTTATATCATAAGGTATTTTCAATGATACACTGCATATTACGTTATATTATAAGGTGTTTTCAATGATACACTACAAATTACCATATATTATAAGGTATTTTCAATGATACACTACATATTACGTTATATTATAAGGTATTTTCAATGATAAACTACTAAATATTATAAGGTATTTTCAATGACACACTGCATATTACGTTATATTATAATGTATTTGCAATGATACACTGCATATTACGATATATTATATGGTATTTTCAATGATACACTGCATATTATGATATATTATAAGGTATTTATACTGATAAACTGCATATTACGTTATATTATAAGGTATTTTCAATGATACACTGCATATTACGTTATATTAATATATAAGGTATTTTCAATGATACACTGCATATAACGTTATATTATAAGGTATTTTCAATGATACACTCCATATTACGTAATATTATAAGGTATTTTCAATGATACACTGCATATTACGTTATATTATATGGTATTTTCAATTGTAAACTACTATACATCATAAGGTATTTTCAATGATACACTGCATATGACGTTATATTATAAGGTATTTTCATTGAAACACTACAAATTACCATATATTATAAGGTATTTTCAATGATACACTGCATAATACGTTATATCATAAGGTATTTTCAATGATACACTGCATATTACGTTATATTATAAGGTGTTTTCAATGATACACTACAAATTACCATATATTATAAGATATTTTCAATGATACACTACATATTACGTTATATTATAAGGTATTTTCAATGATAAACTACTAAATATTATACGGTATTTTCAATGACACACTGCATATTACGTTATATTATAATGTATTTGCAATGATACACTGCATATTACGATATATTATATGGTATTTTCAATGATACACTGCATATTATGATATATTATAAGGTATTTTCAATGATACACTGCATATTACGTTATATTATAAGGTATTTTCAATGGTACACTGCATATTACGTTATATTAATATATAAGGTATTTTCAATGATACACTGCATATAACGTTATATTATAAGGTATTTTCAATGATACACTCCATATTACGTAATATTATAAGGTATTTTCAATGATACACTGCATATTACGTTATATTATATGGTATTTTCAATTGTAAACTACTATACATCATAAGGTATTTTCAATGATACACTGCATATGACGTTATATTATAAGGTATTTTCATTGAAACACTACAAATTACCATATATTATAAGGTATTTTCAATGATACACTGCATAATACGTTATATCATAAGGTATTTTCAATGATACACTGCATATTACGTTATATTATAAGGTGTTTTCAATGATACACTACAAATTACCATATATTATAAGGTATTTTCAATGATACACTACATATTACGTTATATTATAAGGTATTTTCAATGATAAACTACTAAATATTATACGGTATTTTCAATGACACACTGCATATTACGTTATATTATAAGGTATTTGCAATGATACACTGCATATTACGATATATTATATGGTATTTTCAATGATACACTGCATATTATGATATATTATAAGGTATTTTCAATGATACACTGCATATTACGTTATATTATAAGGTATTTTCGATGACACACTGCATATTACGTTATATTATAAGGTATTTTCAATGATACACTGCATATTACGTTATATTATAAGGTATTTTCAATGATAAACTACTATATATTATAAGGTATTTTCAATGGTACACTGCATATTACGTTATATTATAAGGTATTTTCAATGATAAACTACTATATATTATAAGGTATTTTCAATGATACACTGCATATTACTTTATATTATAAGGTATTTTCAATGATAAACTACTATATATTATAAGGTATTTTCAATGATACACTGCATATTACGTTATATTATAAGGTATTTTCAATGATAAACTGCATATTATGGTATATTATAAGGTATTTTCAATGATACACTGCATATTACGTTATATTAATATATAAGGTATTTTCAATGACACACTGCATATTACGTTATATTATAAGGTATTTTCAATGATACACTGCATATTACGATATATTATATGGTATTTTCAATGATAAACTGCATATTATGATATATTATAAGGTATTTTGAATGATACACTGCATATTACGTTATATTATAAGGTATTTTCATTGATACACTACAAATTACCATCTATTATAAGGTATTTTCAATGATACACTGCATATTACGTTATATCATAAGGTATTTTCAATGATACACTGCATATTACGTTATATTATAAGGTATTTTCGATGACACACTGCATATTACGTTATATTATAAGCGATTTTCAATGATACACTGCATATTACGTTATATTATAAGGTATTTTCAATGATAAACTACTATATATTATAAGGTATTTTCAATGGTACACTGCATATTACGTTATATTATAAGGTATTTTGAATGATAAACTGCATATTATGGTATATTATAAGGTATTTTCTATGATACACTGCATATTACGTTATATTATAATGTATTTTCATTGATACACTACAAATTACCATATATTATAAGGTATCTTCAATGATACACTGCATATTACGTTTTATTATAAGGTATTTTCAATGATACACTGCATATTACGTTATATTATAAGGTATTTTCAATGATACACTGCATATTACGTTATATTATAAGGTATTTTCAATGATAAACTACTATTTATTATATGGTATTTTCATTGATACACTACAAATTACGATATATTATAAGGTATTTTCAACGATACACTGCATATTACGTTATATTATAAGGTATTTTCATTGATACACTACAAATTACCATATATTATAATGTATTTTCAATGATAAACTGCATATTATGATATATTATAAGGTATTTTCAATGATGCACTGCATATTACGTTATATTATAAGGTATTTTCAATGATAAACTACTATATATTATAAGGTATTTTCAATGATACACTGCATATTACTTTATATTATAAGGTATTTTCAATGATAAACTACTATATATTATAAGGTATTTTCAATGATACACTGCATATTACGTTATATTATAAGGTATTTTCAATGATAAACTGCATATTATGGTATATTATAAGGTATTTTCAATGATACACTGCATATTACGTTATATTAATATATAAGGTATTTTCAATGACACACTGCATATTACGTTATATTATAAGGTATTTTCAATGATACACTGCATATTACGATATATTATATGGTATTTTCAATGATAAACTACTATATATTATAAGGTATTTTGAATGATACACTGCATATTACGTTATATTATAAGGTATTTTCATTGATACACTACAAATTACCATCTATTATAAGGTATTTTCAATGATACACTGCATATTACGTTATATCATAAGGTATTTTCAATGATACACTGCATATTACGTTATATTATAAGGTATTTTCGATGACACACTGCATATTACGTTATATTATAAGCGATTTTCAATGATACACTGCATATTACGTTATATTATAAGGTATTTTCAATGATAAACTACTAAATATTATAAGGTATTTTCAATGGTACACTGCATATTACGTTATATTATAAGGTATTTTCAATGATAAACTGCATATTATGGTATATTATAAGGTATTTTCAATGATACACTGCATATTACGTTATATTATAAGGTATTTTCATTGATACACTACAAATTACCATATATTATATGGTATTTTCAATTTTACACTGCATAATACGTTATATCATAAGGTATTTTCAATGATACACTGCATATTACGTTATATTATAAGGTATTTTCAACGATACACTGCATATTACGTTATATTATAAGGTATTTTCATTGATACACTACAAATTACCATATATTATAATGTATTTTCAATGATAAACTGCATATAATGATATATTATAAGGTATTTTCAATGATACACTGCATATTACGATATATTATATGGTATTTTCAATGATAAACTGCATATTATGATATATTATAAGGTATTTTGAATGATACACTGCATATTACGTTATATTATAAGGTATTTTCATTGATACACTACAAATTACCATCTATTATAAGGTATTTTCAATGATACTCTGCATATTACGTTATATTATAAGGTATTTTCAATGGTAAACTACTATATATTACAAGGTATTTTCAATGATACACTGCATATTACGTTATATTATAAGGTATTTTCAATGACATACTGCATATTACGTTATATTATAAGGTATTTTCATTGATACACTACAAATTACCATATATTATAAGGTATTTTCAATGATACACTGCATATTACGTTATATCATAAGGTATTTTCAATGATACACTGCATATTACGTTATATTATAAGGTATTTTCAATGATACACTACAAATTACCATATATTATAAGGTATTTTCAATGATACACTGCATATTACGTTATATTATAAGGTATTTTCAATGATAAACTACTATATATTATAAGGTATTTTCAATGGTACACTGCATATTACGTTATATTATAAGGTATTTTCAATGATAAACTGCATATTATGGTATATTATAAGGTATTTTCAATGATACACTGCATATTACGCTATATTATATGGCATTTTCAATTGTAAACTACTATATATCATAAAGTATTTTCAATGATACACTGCATATTACGTTATATTATAAGGTATTTTCAATGACACACTGCATATTACGTTATATTATAAGGTATTTTCAATGATACACTGCATATTACGTTATATTATAAGGTATTTTCGATGATAGACTGCATATCACGTTATTTTATAAGGTATTTTCAGAGATACACTGCATATTAAGTTATACTATACGGTATTTATACTGATAAACTACAAATTACTATATATTATAAGGTATTTTCAATGATTCACTGCATATTACGTTATATTATAATGTATTTCCAATGATACTCTGCATAATACGTTATATCATAAGGTATTTTCAATGATACACTGCATATTACGTTATATTATAAGGTATTTTCAATGACACACTGCATATTACGTTATATTATAAGGTATTTTCAATGATACACTGCATATTACGTTATATTATAAGGTATTTTCGATGATAGACTGCATATCACGTTATTTTATAAGGTATTTTCAGAGATACACTGCATATTAAGTTATACTATACGGTATTTATACTGATAAACTACAAATTACTATATATTATAAGGTATTTTCATTGATACACTACAAATTACCATATATTATAAGGTATTTTCAATGATAAACTACTAAATATTATACGGTATTTTCAATGATACACTGCATATTACGTTATATTATAAGGTGTTTTCAATGATACACTACAAATTACCATATATTATAAGGTATTTTCAATGATACACTGCATAATACGTTATATCATAAGGTATTTTCAATGATACACTGCATATTACGTTATATTATAAGGTATTTTCAATGATAAACTACTATATATTATAAGGTATTTTCAATGATAAGCTACTATATATTATAAGGTATTTTCAATGATGCACTGCATATTACGTTATATTATAAGCTTTTTCAATGGTAAACTACTATATATTATAAGGTATTTTCAAAGATACACTGCATATTACGTTATATTATAAGGTATTTTCAATGATACACTGCATATTACGTTATATTATAAGGTATTTTCAATGATACACTACATATTACGTTATATTATAAGGTATTTTCAATGATAAACTACTAAATATTATACGGTATTTTCAATGATACACTGCATATTACGTTATATTATAAGGTATTTTCAATGATACACTGCATATAACGTTATATTATAAGGTATTTTCAATGATACACTGCATATTACGTTATATTATAAGGTATTTTCATTGATACACTACAAATTACCATCTATTATAAGGAATTTTCAATGATACACTGCATGTTACGTTATATCATAAGGTATTTTCAATGATACTCTGCATATTACGTTATATTATAAGGTATTTTCAATGGTAAACTACTATATATTACAAGGTATTTTCAATGATACACTGCATATTACGTTATATTATAAGGTATTTTCAATGACACACTGCATATTACGTTATATTATAAGATATTTTCATTGATACACTACAAATTACCATATATTATAAGGTATTTTCAATGATACACTGCATAATACGTTATATCATAAGGTATTTTCAATGATACACTGCATATTACGTTATATTATAAGGTGTTTTCAATGATACACTACAAATTACCATATATTATAAGGTATTTTCAATGATACACTGCATATTTCGTTATATTATATGGTATTTTCAATTGTAAACTACTATATATCATAAGGTATTTTCAATGATACACTGCATATTACGTTATATTATAAGGTATTTTCAATGACACACTGCATATTACGTTATATTATAAGGTATTTTCAATGATACACTGCATATTACGTTATATTATAAGGTATTTTCGATGATAGACTGCATATCACGTTATTTTTTAAGGTATTTTCAGAGATACACTGCATATTAAGTTATACTATACGGTATTTATACTGATAAACTTCAAATTACTATATATTATAAGGTATTTTCAATGATTCACTGCATATTACGTTATATAATAATGTATTTCCAATGATACTCTGCATAATACGTTATATCATAAGGTATTTTCAATGATACACTGCATATTACGTTATATTATAAGGTGTTTTCAATGATACACTGCATATTACGTTATATTATAAGGTATTTTCAATGATAAACTACTATATATTATAAGGTATTTTCAAGGTTACTACTGCATATTACGTTATGTTATAAGGTATTTTCATTGATACACTACAAATTACCATATATTATAAGGTATTTTCAATGATACACTGCATAATACGTTATATCATAAGGTATTTTCAATGATACACTGCATATTACGTTATATTATAAGGTGTTTTCAATGATACACTACAAATTACCATATATTATAAGGTATTTTCAATGATACACTGCATAATACGTTATATCATAAGGTATTTTCAATGATACACTGCATATTACGTTATATTATAAGGTATTTTCATTGATACACTGCATATTACGTTATATTATAAGGTATTTTCAATGATACACTACATATTACGTTATATTATAAGGTATTTTCAATGATAAACTACTAAATATTATACGGTATTTTCAATGATACACTGCATATTACGTTATATTATAAGGTATTTTCAATGATACACTGCATATAACGTTATATTATAAGGTATTTTCAATGATACACTGCATATTACGTTATATTATAAGGTATTTTCATTGATACACTACAAATTACCATCTATTATAAGGAATTTTCAACGATACACTGCATATTACGTTATATCATAAGGTATTTTCAATGATACTCTGCATATTACGTTATATTATAAGGTATTTTCAATGGTAAACTACTATATATTATAAGGTAATTTCAATGATACACTGCATATTACGTTATATTATAAGGTATTTTCAATGACACACTGCATATTACGTTATATTATAAGGTATTTTCATTGATACACTACGAATTACCATATATTATAAGGTATTTTCAATGATACACTGCATAATACGTTATATCATAAGGTATTTTCAATGATACACTGCATATTACGTTATATTATAAGGTGTTTTCAATGATACACTGCATATTACGTTATATTATATGGTATTTTCAATTGTAAACTACTATACATCATAAGGTATTTTCAATGATACACTGCATATGACGTTATATTATAAGGTATTTTCAATGACACACTGCATATTACGTTATATTATAATGTATTTGCAATGATACACTGCATATTACGATATATTATATGGTATTTTCAATGATACACTGCATATTATGATATATTATAAGGTATTTTCAATGATACACTGCATATTACGTTATATTATAAGGTATTTTCGATGACACACTGCATATTACGTTATATTATAAGCTATTTTCAATGATACACTGCATATTACGTTATATTATAAGGTATTTTCAATGATACACTGCATATTACGATATATTATATGGTATTTTCAATGATAAACTGCATATTATGATATATTATAAGGTATTTTCAATGATAAACTGCATATTATGATATATTATAAGGTATTTTCAATGATACACTGCATATTACGTTATATTATAAGGTATTTTCAATGATAAACTACTATATATTATAAGGTATTTTCAATGATACACTGCATATTACTTTATATTATAAGGTATTTTCAATGATAAACTCCTATATATTATAAGGTATTTTCAATGATACACTGCATATTACGTTATATTATAAGGTATTTTCAATGATAAACTGCATATTATGGTATATTATAAGGTATTTTCAATGATACACTGCATATTACGTTATATTATAAGGTATTTTCAATGATACACTGCATATTACGATATATTATATGGTATTTTCAATGATAAACTGCATATTATGATATATTATAAGGTATTTTGAATGATACACTGCATATTACGTTATATTATAAGGTATTTTCATTGATACACTACAAATTACCATCTATTATAAGGTATTTTCAATGATACACTGCATATTACGTTATATCATAAGGTATTTTCAATGATACTCTGCATATTACGTTATATTATAAGGTATTTTCAATGGTAAACTACTATATATTACAAGGTATTTTCAATGATACACTGCATATTACGTTATATTATAAGGTATTTTCAATGACACACTGCATATTACGTTATATTATAAGGTATTTTCATTGATACACTACAAATTACCATATATTATAAGGTATTTTCAATGATACACTGCATAATACGTTATATCATAAGGTATTTTCAATGATACACTGCATATTACGTTATATTATAATGTGTTTTCAATGATACACTACAAATTACCATATATTATAAGGTATTTTCAATGATACACTGCATATTACGTTATATTATAAGGTATTTTCAATGATAAACTACTATATATTATAAGGTATTTTCAATGGTACACTGCATATTACGTTATATTATAAGGTATTTTCAATGATAAACTGCATATTATGGTATATTATAAGGTATTTTCAATGATACACTGCATATTACGTTATATTATAAGGTATTTTCATTGATACACTACAAATTACCATATATTATATGGTATTTTCAATGATACACTGCATAATACGTTATATCATAAGGTATTTTCAATGATACACTGCATATTACGTTATATTATAAGGTATTTTCAATGATAAACTGCATATTATGGTATATTATAAGGTATTTTCAATGATACACTGCATATTACGTTATATTAATATATAAGGTATTTTCAATGACACACTGCATATTACGTTATATTATAAGGTGTTTTCAATGATACACTGCATATTACGTTATATTATAAGGTATTTTCAATGATAAACTACTATATATTATAAGGTATTTTCAATCATAAACTACTATATATTATAAGGTATTTTCAAGGTTACACTGCATATTACGTTATATTATAAGGTATTTTCAATGACACACTGCATATTACGTTATATTATAAGGTATTTTCAATGATACACTGCATATTACGTTATATTATAAGGTATTTTCGATGATAGACTGCATATCACGTTATTTTATAAGGTATTTTCAGAGATACACTGCATATTAAGTTATACTATACGGTATTTATACTGATAAACTACAAATTACTATATATTATAAGGTATTTTCAATGATTCACTGCATATTACGTTATATTATAATGTATTTCCAATGATACTCTGCATAATACGTTATATCATAAGGTATTTTCAATGATACACTGCATATTACGTTATATTATAAGGTGTTTTCAATGATACACTGCATATTACGTTATATTATAAGGTATTTTCAATGATAAACTACTACATATTATAAGGTATTTTCAATCATAAACTACTATATATTATAAGGTATTTTCAAGGTTACACTGCATATTACGTTATGTTATAAGGTATTTTCATTGATACACTACAAATTACCATATATTATAAGGTATTTTCAATGATACACTGCATATTATGGTATATTATAAGGTATTTTCAATGATACACTGCATATTACGTTATATTATATGGTATTTTCAATTGTAAACTACTATATATCATAAGGTATTTTCAATGATACACTGCATATTACGTTATATTATAAGGTATTTTCAATGACACACTGCATATTACGTTATATTATAAGGTATTTTCAATGATACACTGCATATTACGTTATATTATAAGGTATTTTCGATGATAGACTGCATATCACGTTATTTTATAAGGTATTTTCAGAGATACACTGCATATTAAGTTATACTATACGGTATTTATACTGATAAACTACAAATTACTATATATTATAAGGTATTTTCATTGATATACTACAAATTACCATATATTATAAGGTATTTTCAATGATAAACTGCATATTATGATATATTATAAGGTATTTTCAATGATACACTGCATATTACGTTATATTATAAGGTATTTTCAATGATAAACTACTATATATTATAAGGTATTTTCAATGATACACTGCATATTACGTGATATTATAAGGTGTTTTCAATGTTACACTGCATACTACGTTATATTATAAGGTATTTTCAATGATACACTGTATATTACGTTATATTATAAGGTATTTTCATTGATACACTACAAATTACCATATATTATAAGGTATTTTCAATGATACACTGCATATTACGTTATATCATAATGTATTTTCAATGATACACTGCATAATACGTTATATTATAAGGTATTTTCAATGATAAACTACTATATATTATAAGGTATTTTCAATGATAAGCTACTATATATTATAAGGTATTTTCAATGATGCACTGCATATTACGTTATATTATAAGCTTTTTCAATGGTAAACTACTATATATTATAAGGTGTTTTCAAAGATACACTGCATATTACGTTATATTATAAGGTATTTTCAATGATACACTGCATATTACGTTATATTATAAGGTATTTTCAATGATACACTACATATTACGTTATATTATAAGGTATTTTCAATGATAAACTACTAAATATTATACGGTATTTTCAATGATACACTGCATATTACGTTATATTATAAGGTATTTTCAATGATACACTGCATATAACGTTATATTATAAGGTATTTTCAATGATACACTGCATATTACGTTATATTATAAGGTATTTTCATTGATACACTACAAATTACCATCTATTATAAGGAATTTTCAATGATACACTGCATATTACGTTATATCATAAGGTATTTTCAATGATACTCTGCATATTACGTTATATTATAAGGTATTTTCAATGGTAAACTACTATATATTACAAGGTATTTTCAATGATACACTGCATATTACGTTATATTATAAGGTATTTTCAATGACACACTGCATATTACGTTATATTATAAGATATTTTCATTGATACACTACAAATTACCATATATTATAAGGTATTTTCAATGATACACTGCATAATACGTTATATCATAAGGTATTTTCAATGATACACTGCATATTACGTTATATTATAAGGTGTTTTCAATGATACACTACAAATTACCATATATTATAAGGTATTTTCAATGATACACTGCATATTATGGTATATTATAAGGTATTTTCAATGATACACTGCATATTTCGTTATATTATATGGTATTTTCAATTGTAAACTACTATATATCATAAGGTATTTTCAATGATACACTGCATATTACGTTATATTATAAGGTATTTTCAATGACACACTGCATATTACGTTATATTATAAGGTATTTTCAATGATACACTGCATAATACGTTATATCATAAGGTATTTTCAATGATACACTGCATATTACGTTATATTATAAGGTGTTTTCAATGATACACTACAAATTACCATATATTATAAGGTATTTTCAATGATACACTGCATAATACGTTATATCATAAGGTATTTTCAATGATACACTGCATATTACGTTATATTATAAGGTATTTTCATTGATACACTGCATATTACGTTATATTATAAGGTATTTTCAATGATACACTACATATTACGTTATATTATAAGGTATTTTCAATGATAAACTACTAAATATTATACGGTATTTTCAATGATACACTGCATATTACGTTATATTATAAGGTATTTTCAATGATACACTGCATATAACGTTATATTATAAGGTATTTTCAATGATACACTGCATATTACGTTATATTATAAGGTATTTTCATTGATACACTACAAATTACCATCTATTATAAGGAATTTTCAACGATACACTGCATATTACGTTATATCATAAGGTATTTTCAATGATACTCTGCATATTACGTTATATTATAAGGTATTTTCAATGGTAAACTACTATATATTACAAGGTATTTTCAATGATACACTGCATATTACGTTATATTATAAGGTATTTTCAATGACACACTGCATATTACGTTATATTATAAGGTATTTTCATTGATACACTACAAATTACCATATATTATAAGGTATTTTCAATGATACACTGCATAATACGTTATATCATAAGGTATTTTCAATGATACACTGCATATTACGTTATATTATAAGGTATTTTCAATGATACACTACAAATTACCATATATTATAAGGTATTTTCAATGATACACTACATATTACGTTATATTATAAGGTATTTTCAATGATAAACTACTAAATATTATACGGTATTTTCAATGATACACTCCATATTACGTAATATTATAAGGTATTTTCAATGATACACTGCATATTACGTTATATTATATGGTATTTTCAATTGTAAACTACTATACATCATAAGGTATTTTCAATGATACACTGCATATGACGTTATATTATAAGGTATTTTCAATGACACACTGCATATTACGTTATATTATAATGTATTTGCAATGATACACTGCATATTACGATATATTATATGGTATTTTCAATGATACACTGCATATTATGATATATTATAAGGTATTTTCAATGATACACTGCATATTACGTTATATTATAAGGTATTTTCGAAGACACACTGCATATTACGTTATATTATAAGCTATTTTCAATGATACACTGCATATTACGTTATATTATAAGGTATTTTCAATGATAAACTACTATATATTATAAGGTATTTTCAATGGTACACTGCATATTACGTTATATTAATATATAAGGTATTTTCAATGACACACTGCATATTACGTTATATTATAAGGTATTTTCAATGATACACTGCATATTACGATATATTATATGGTATTTTCAATGATACACTACAAATTACCATCTATTATAAGGTATTTTCAATGATACACTGCATATTACGTTATATCATAAGGTATTTTCAATGATACACTGCATATTACGTTATATTATAAGGTATTTTCAACGATACACTGCATATTACGTTATATTATAAGGTATTTTCAATGATACACTGCATATAACGTTATATTATAAGGTATTTTCAATGGTACACTGCATATTACGTTATATTATAAGGTATTTTCAATGATAAACTGCATATTATGGTATATTATAAGGTATTTTCAATGATACACTGCATATTACGTTATATTATAAGGTATTTTCATTGATACACTACAAATTACCATATATTATATGGTATTTTCAATGATACACTGCATAATACGTTATATCATAAGGTATTTTCAATGATACACTGCATATTACGTTATATTATAAGGTATTTTCAACGATACACTGCATATTACGTTATATTATAAGGTATTTTCATTGATACACTACAAATTACCATATATTATAATGTATTTTCAATGATAAACTGCATATTATGATATATTATAAGGTATTTTCAATGATACACTGCATATTACGTTATATTATAAGGTATTTTCAATGATAAACTACTATATATTATAAGGTATTTTCAATGATACACTGCATATTACGTTATATTATAAGGTATTTTCAATGACACACTGCATATTACGTTATATTATAAGGTATTTTCATTGATACACTACAAATTACCATATATTATAAGGTATTTTCAATGATACACTGCATAATACGTTATATCATAAGGTATTTTCAATGATACACTGCATATTACGTTATATTATAATGTGTTTTCAATGATACACTACAAATTACCATATATTATAAGGTATTTTCAATGATACACTGCATATTATGGTATATTATAAGGTATTTTCAATGATACACTGCATATTTCGTTATATTATATGGTATTTTCAATTGTAAACTACTATATATCATAAGGTATTTTCAATGATACACTGCATATTACGTTATATTATAAGGTATTTTCAATGACACACTGCATATTACGTTATATTATAAGGTATTTTCAATGATACACTGCATATTACGTTATATTATAAGGTATTTTCGATGATAGACTGCATATCACGTTATTTTTTAAGGTATTTTCAGAGATACACTGCATATTAAGTTATACTATACGGTATTTATACTGATAAACTACAAATTACTATATATTATAAGGTATTTTCAATGATTCACTGCATATTACGTTATATTATAATGTATTTCCAATGATACTCTGCATAATACGTTATATCATAAGGTATTTTCAATGATACACTGCATATTACGTTATATTATAAGGTGTTTTCAATGATACACTGCATATTACGTTATATTATAAGGTATTTTCAATGATAAACTACTATATATTATAAGGTATTTTCAATCATAAACTACTATATATTATAAGGTATTTTCAAGGTTACACTGCATATTACGTTATGTTATAAGGTATTTTCATTGATACACTACAAATTACCATCTATTATAAGGTATTTTCAATGATACACTGCATATTACGTTATATCATAAGGTATTTTCAATGATACTCTGCATATTACGTTATATTATAAGGTATTTTCAATGACACACTGCATATTACGTTATATTATAAGGTATTTTCATTGATACACTACAAATTACCATATATTATAAGGTATTTTCAATGATACACTGCATAATACGTTATATCATAAGGTATTTTCAATGATACACTGCATATTACGTTATATTATAATGTGTTTTCAATGATACACTACAAATTACCATATATTATAAGGTATTTTCAATGATACACTGCATATTATGGTATATTATAAGGTATTTTCAATGATACACTGCATATTTCGTTATATTATATGGTATTTTCAATTGTAAACTACTATATATCATAAGGTATTTTCAATGATAAGCTACTATATATTATAAGGTATTTTCAATGATGCACTGCATATTACGTTATATTATAAGCTTTTTCAATGGTAAACTACTATATATTATAAGGTGTTTTCAAAGATACACTGCATATTACGTTATATTATAAGGTATTTTCAATGATACACTGCATATTACGTTATATTATAAGGTATTTTCAATGATACACTACATATTACGTTATATTATAAGGTATTTTCAATGATAAACTACTAAATATTATACGGTATTTTCAATGATACACTGCATATTACGTTATATTATAAGGTGTTTTCAATGATACACTACAAATTACCATATATTATAAGGTATTTTCAATGATACACTGCATAATACGTTATATCATAAGGTATTTTCAATGATACACTGCATATTACGTTATATTATAAGGTATTTTCAATGATAAACTACTATATATTATAAGGTATTTTCAATGATAAGCTACTATATATTATAAGGTATTTTCAATGATGCACTGCATATTACGTTATATTATAAGCTTTTTCAATGGTAAACTACTATATATTATAAGGTATTTTCAAAGATACACTGCATATTACGTTATATTATAAGGTATTTTCAATGATACACTGCATATTACGTTATATTATAAGGTATTTTCAATGATACACTACATATTACGTTATATTATAAGGTATTTTCAATGATAAACTACTAAATATTATACGGTATTTTCAATGATACACTGCATATTACGTTATATTATAAGGTATTTTCAATGATACACTGCATATAACGTTATATTATAAGGTATTTTCAATGGTAAACTACTATATATTACAAGGTATTTTCAATGATACACTGCATATTACGTTATATTATAAGGTATTTTCAATGACACACTGCATATTACGTTATATTATAAGATATTTTCATTGATACACTACAAATTACCATATATTATAAGGTATTTTCAATGATACACTGCATAATACGTTATATCATAAGGTATTTTCAATGATACACTGCATATTACGTTATATTATAAGGTGTTTTCAATGATACACTACAAATTACCATATATTATAAGGTATTTTCAATGATACACTGCATATTATGGTATATTATAAGGTATTTTCAATGATACACTGCATATTTCGTTATATTATATGGTATTTTCAATTGTAAACTACTATATATCATAAGGTATTTTCAATGATACACTGCATATTACGTTATATTATAAGGTATTTTCAATGACACACTGCATATTACGTTATATTATAAGGTATTTTCAATGATACACTGCATATTACGTTATATTATAAGGTATTTTCGATGATAGACTGCATATCACGTTATTTTTTAAGGTATTTTCAGAGATACACTGCATATTAAGTTATACTATACGGTATTTATACTGATAAACTACAAATTACTATATATTATAAGGTATTTTCAATGATTCACTGCATATTACGTTATATAATAATGTATTTCCAATGATACTCTGCATAATACGTTATATCATAAGGTATTTTCAATGATACACTGCATATTACGTTATATTATAAGGTGTTTTCAATGATACACTGCATATTACGTTATATTATAAGGTATTTTCAATGATAAACTACTATATATTATAAGGTATTTTCAAGGTTACACTGCATATTACGTTATGTTATAAGGTATTTTCATTGATACACTACAAATTACCATATATTATAAGGTATTTTCAATGATACACTGCATAATACGTTATATCATAAGGTATTTTCAATGATACACTGCATATTACGTTATATTATAAGGTGTTTTCAATGATACACTACAAATTACCATATATTATAAGGTATTTTCAATGATACACTGCATAATACGTTATATCATAAGGTATTTTCAATGATACACTGCATATTACGTTATATTATAAGGTATTTTCATTGATACACTGCATATTACGTTATATTATAAGGTATTTTCAATGATACACTACATATTACGTTATATTATAAGGTATTTTCAATGATAAACTACTAAATATTATACGGTATTTTCAATGATACACTGCATATTACGTTATATTATAAGGTATTTTCAATGATACACTGCATATTACGTTATATTATAAGGTATTTTCAATGATACACTGCATATTACGTTATATTATAAGGTATTTTCATTGATACACTACAAATTACCATCTATTATAAGGAATTTTCAACGATACACTGCATATTACGTTATATCATAAGGTATTTTCAATGATACTCTGCATATTACGTTATATTATAAGGTATTTTCAATGGTAAACTACTATATATTACAAGGTATTTTCAATGATACACTGCATATTACGTTATATTATAAGGTATTTTCAATGACACACTGCATATTACGTTATATTATAAGGTATTTTCATTGATACACTACAAATTACCATATATTATAAGGTATTTTCAATGATACACTGCATAATACGTTATATCATAAGGTATTTTCAATGATACACTGCATATTACGTTATATTATAAGGTGTTTTCAATGATACACTACAAATTACCATATATTATAAGGTATTTTCAATGATACACTACATATTACGTTATATTATAAGGTATTTTCAATGATAAACTACTAAATATTATACGGTATTTTCAATGATACACTCCATATTACGTAATATTATAAGGTATTTTCAATGATACACTGCATATTACGTTATATTATATGGTATTTTCAATGATACTCTGCATATTACGTTATATTATAAGGTATTTTCAATGGTAAACTACTATATATTACAAGGTATTTTCAATGATACACTGCATATTACGTTATATTATAAGGTATTTTCAATGACACACTGCATATTACGTTATATTATAAGATATTTTCATTGATACACTACAAATTACCATATATTATAAGGTATTTTCAATGATACACTGCATAATACGTTATATCATAAGGTATTTTCAATGATACACTGCATATTACGTTATATTATAAGGTATTTTCAATGATACACTGCATATAACGTTATATTATAAGGTATTTTCAATGATACACTGCATATTACGTTATATTATAAGGTATTTTCATTGATACACTACAAATTACCATCTATTATAAGGAATTTTCAACGATACACTGCATATTACGTTATATCATAAGGTATTTTCAATGATACTCTGCATATTACGTTATATTATAAGGTATTTTCAATGGTAAACTACTATATATTACAAGGTATTTTCAATGATACACTGCATATTACGTTATATTATAAGGTATTTTCAATGACACACTGCATATTACGTTATATTATAAGGTATTTTCATTGATACACTACAAATTACCATATATTATAAGGTATTTTCAATGATACACTGCATAATACGTTATATCATAAGGTATTTTCAATGATACACTGCATATTACGTTATATTATAAGGTGTTTTCAATGATACACTAGCAAATTACCATATATTATAAGGTATTTTCAATGATACACTACATATTACGTTATATTATAAGGTATTTTCAATGATAAACTACTAAATATTATACGGTATTTTCAATGATACACTCCATATTACGTAATATTATAAGGTATTTTCAATGATACACTGCATATTACGTTATATTATATGGTATTTTCAATGATACTCTGCATATTACGTTATATTATAAGGTATTTTCAATGGTAAACTACTATATATTACAAGGTATTTTCAATGATACACTGCATATTACGTTATATTATAAGGTATTTTCAATGACACACTGCATATTACGTTATATTATAAGATATTTTCATTGATACACTACAAATTACCATATATTATAAGGTATTTTCAATGATACACTGCATAATACGTTATATCATAAGGTATTTTCAATGATACACTGCATATTACGTTATATTATAAGGTGTTTTCAATGATACACTACAAATTACCATATATTATAAGGTATTTTCAATGATACACTGCATATTATGGTATATTTATAAGGTATTTTCAATGATACACTGCATATTTCGTTATATTATATGGTATTTTCAATTGTAAACTACTATATATTATAAGGTATTTTCAATGATACACTGCATATTACGTTATATTATAAGGTATTTTCAATGATACACTGCATATTACGTTATATTATAAGGTATTTTCAATGATACACTGCATATTACGTTATATTATAAGGTATTTTCGATGATAGACTGCATATCACGTTATTTTTTAAGGTATTTTCAGAGATACACTGCATATTAAGTTATACTATACGGTATTTATACTGATAAACTACAAATTACTATATATTATAAGGTATTTTCAATGATTCACTGCATATTACGTTATATAATAATGTATTTCCAATGATACTCTGCATAATACGTTATATCATAAGGTATTTTCAATGATACACTGCATATTACGTTATATTATAAGGTGTTTTCAATGATACACTGCATATTACGTTATATTATAAGGTATTTTCAATGATAAACTACTATATATTATAAGGTATTTTCAAGGTTACACTGCATATTACGTTATGTTATAAGGTATTTTCATTGATACACTACAAATTACCATATATTATAAGGTATTTTCAATGATACACTGCATAATACGTTATATCATAAGGTATTTTCAATGATACACTGCATATTACGTTATATTATAAGGTGTTTTCAATGATACACTACAAATTACCATATATTATAAGGTATTTTCAATGATACACTGCATAATACGTTATATCATAAGGTATTTTCAATGATACACTGCATATTACGTTATATTATAAGGTATTTTCATTGATACACTGCATATTACGTTATATTATAAGGTATTTTCAATGATACACTACATATTACGTTATATTATAAGGTATTTTCAATGATAAACTACTAAATATTATACGGTATTTTCAATGATACACTCCATATTACGTAATATTATAAGGTATTTTCAATGATACACTGCATATTACGTTATATTATATGGTATTTTCAATTGCAAACTACTATACATCATAAGGTATTTTCAATGATACACTGCATATGACGTTATATTATAAGGTATTTTCAATGACACACTGCATATTACGTTATATTATAATGTATTTGCAATGATACACTGCATATTACGATATATTATATGGTATTTTCAATGATACACTGCATATTATGATATATTATAAGGTATTTTCAATGATAAACTGCATATTACGTTATATTATAAGGTATTTTCGATGACACACTGCATATTACGTTATATTATAAGGTATTTTCAATGATACACTGCATATTACGTTATATTATAAGGTATTTTCGATGATAGACTGCATATCACGTTATGTTTTAAGGTATTTTCAGAGATACACTGCATATTAAGTTATACTATACGGTATTTATACTGATAAACTACAAATTACTATATATTATAAGGTATTTTCAATGATTCACTGCATATTACGTTATATTATAATGTATTTCCAATGATACTCTGCATAATACGTTATATCATAAGGTATTTTCAATGATACACTGCATATTACGTTATATTATAAGGTGTTTTCAATGATACACTGCATATTACGTTATATTATAAGGTATTTTCAATGATAAACTACTATATATTATAAGGTATTTTCAATCATAAACTACTATATATTATAAGGTATTTTCAAGGTTACACTGCATATTACGTTATGTTATAAGGTATTTTCATTGATACACTACAAATTACCATCTATTATAAGGAATTTTCAACGATACACTGCATATTACGTTATATCATAAGGTATTTTCAATGATACTCTGCATATTACGTTATATTATAAGGTATTTTCAATGGTAAACTACTATATATTACAAGGTATTTTCAATGATACACTGCATATTACGTTATATTATAAGGTATTTTCAATGACACACTGCATATTACGTTATATTATAAGGTATTTTCATTGATACACTACAAATTACCATATATTATAAGGTATTTTCAATGATACACTGCATAATACGTTATATCATAAGGTATTTTCAATGATACACTGCATATTACGTTATATTATAAGGTGTTTTCAATGATACACTACAAATTACCATATATTATAAGGTATTTTCAATGATACACTACATATTACGTTATATTATAAGGTATTTTCAATGATAAACTACTAAATATTATACGGTATTTTCAATGATACACTCCATATTACGTAATATTATAAGGTATTTTCAATGATACACTGCATATTACGTTATATTATATGGTATTTTCAATTGCAAACTACTATACATCATAAGGTATTTTCAATGATACACTGCATATGACGTTATATTATAAGGTATTTTCAATGACACACTGCATATTACGTTATATTATAATGTATTTGCAATGATACACTGCATATTACGATATATTATATGGTATTTTCAATGATACACTGCATATTATGATATATTATAAGGTATTTTCAATGATAAACTGCATATTACGTTATATTATAAGGTATTTTCGATGACACACTGCATATTACGTTATATTATAAGGTATTTTCAATGATACACTGCATATTACGTTATATTATAAGGTATTTTCGATGATAGACTGCATATCACGTTATGTTTTAAGGTATTTTCAGAGATACACTGCATATTAAGTTATACTATACGGTATTTATACTGATAAACTACAAATTACTATATATTATAAGGTATTTTCAATGATTCACTGCATATTACGTTATATTATAATGTATTTCCAATGATACTCTGCATAATACGTTATATCATAAGGTATTTTCAATGATACACTGCATATTACGTTATATTATAAGGTGTTTTCAATGATACACTGCATATTACGTTATATTATAAGGTATTTTCAATGATAAACTACTATATATTATAAGGTATTTTCAATCATAAACTACTATATATTATAAGGTATTTTCAAGGTTACACTGCATATTACGTTATGTTATAAGGTATTTTCATTGATACACTACAAATTACCATATATTATAAGGTATTTTCAATGATATACTGCATATTATGGTATATTATAAGGTATTTTCAATGATACACTGCATATTACGTTATATTATATGGTATTTTCAATTGTAAACTACTATATATCATAAGGTATTTTCAATGATACACTGCATATTACGTTATATTATAAGGTATTTTCAATGACACACTGCATATTACGTTATATTATAAGGTATTTTCAATGATACACTGCATATTACGTTATATTATAAGGTATTTTCAATGATACACTGCATATAACGTTATATTATAAGGTATTTTCAATGGTACACTGCATATTACGTTATATTATAAGGTATTTTCAATGATACACTGCATATTACGTTATATTATAAGGTATTTTCATTGATACACTACAAATTACCATATATTATATGGTATTTTCAATGATACACTGCATAATACGTTATATCATAAGGTATTTTCAATGATACACTGCATATTACGTTATATTATAAGGTATTTTCAATGACACACTGCATATTACGTTATATTATAATGTATTTGCAATGATACACTGCATATTACGATATATTATATGGTATTTTCAATGATACACTGCATATTATGATATATTATAAGGTATTTTCAATGATACACTGCATATTACGTTATATTATAAGGTATTTTCGATGACACACTGCATATTACGTTATATTATAAGCTATTTTCAATGATACACTGCATATTACGTTATATTATAAGGTATTTTCAATGATACACTGCATATTACGATATATTATATGGTATTTTCAATGATACACTACAAATTACCATCTATTATAAGGTATTTTCAATGATACACTGCATATTACGTTATATCATAAGGTATTTTCAATGATACATTGCATATTACGTTATATTATAAGGTATTTTCAACGATACACTGCATATTACGTTATATTATAAGGTATTTTCAATGATACACTGCATATAACGTTATATTATAAGGTATTTTCAATGGTACACTGCATATTACGTTATATTATAAGGTATTTTCAATGATAAACTGCATATTATGGTATATTATAAGGTATTTTCAATGATACACTGCATATTACGTTATATTATAAGGTATTTTCATTGATACACTACAAATTACCATATATTATATGGTATTTTCAATGATACACTGCATAATACGTTATATCATAAGGTATTTTCAATGATACACTGCATATTACGTTATATTATTAGGTATTTTCAACGATACACTGCATATTACGTTATATTATAAGGTATTTTCATTGATACACTACAAATTACCATATATTATAATGTATTTTCAATGATAAACTGCATATTATGATATATTATAAGGTATTTTCAATGATACACTGCATATTACGTTATATTATAAGGTATTTTCAATGATAAACTACTATATATTATAAGGTATTTTCAATGATACACTGCATATTACGTTATATTATAAGGTATTTTCAATGACACACTGCATATTACGTTATATTATAAGGTATTTTCATTGATACACTACAAATTACCATATATTATAAGGTATTTTCAATGATACACTGCATAATACGTTATATCATAAGGTATTTTCAATGATACACTGCATATTACGTTATATTATAATGTGTTTTCAATGATACACTACAAATTACCATATATTATAAGGTATTTTCAATGATACACTGCATATTATGGTATATTATAAGGTATTTTCAATGATACACTGCATATTTCGTTATATTATATTGTATTTTCAATTGTAAACTACTATATATCATAAGGTATTTTCAATGATACACTGCATATTACGTTATATTATAAGGTATTTTCAATGACACACTGCATATTACGTTATATTATAAGGTATTTTCAATGATACACTGCATATTACGTTATATTATAAGGTATTTTCGATGATAGACTGCATATCACGTTATTTTTTAAGGTATTTTCAGAGATACACTGCATATTAAGTTATACTATACGGTATTTATACTGATAAACTACAAATTACTATATATTATAAGGTATTTTCAATGATTCACTGCATATTACGTTATATTATAATGTATTTCCAATGATACTCTGCATAATACGTTATATCATAAGGTATTTTCAATGATACACTGCATATTACGTTATATTATAAGGTATTTTCAATGATAAACTACTATATATTATAAGGTATTTTCAATCATAAACTACTATATATTATAAGGTATTTTCAAGGTTACACTGCATATTACGTTATGTTATAAGGTATTTTCATTGATACACTACAAATTACCATATATTATAAGGTATTTTCAATGATATACTGCATATTATGGTATATTATAAGGTATTTTCAATGATACACTGCATATTACGTTATATTATATGGTGTTTTCAATTGTAAACTACTATATATCATAAGGTATTTTCAATGATACACTGCATATTACGTTATATTATAAGGTATTTTCAATGACACACTGCATATTACGTTATATTATAAGGTATTTTCAATGATACACTGCATATTACGTTATATTATAAGGTATTTTCAATGATACACTGCATATAACGTTATATTATAAGGTATTTTCAATGGTACACTGCATATTACGTTATATTATAAGGTATTTTCAATGATACACTGCATATTACGTTATATTATAAGGTATTTTCATTGATACACTACAAATTACCATATATTATATGGTATTTTCAATGATACACTGCATAATACGTTATATCATAAGGTATTTTCAATGATACACTGCATATTACGTTATATTATAAGGTATTTTCAATGACACACTGCATATTACGTTATATTATAATGTATTTGCAATGATACACTGCATATTACGATATATTATATGGTATTTTCAATGATACACTGCATATTATGATATATTATAAGGTATTTTCAATGATACACTGCATATTACGTTATATTATAAGGTATTTTCGATGACACACTGCATATTACGTTATATTATAAGCTATTTTCAATGATACACTGCATATTACGTTATATTATAAGGTATTTTCAATGATACACTGCATATTACGATATATTATATGGTATTTTCAATGATACACTACAAATTACCATCTATTATAAGGTATTTTCAATGATACACTGCATATTACGTTATATCATAAGGTATTTTCAATGATACATTGCATATTACGTTATATTATAAGGTATTTTCAATGATACACTGCATATTACGTTATATTATAAGGTATTTTCAATGATAAACTACTATATATTATAAGGTATTTTCAATGATACACTGCATATTACGTTATATTATAATGTGTTTTCAATGATACACTACAAATTACCATATATTATAAGGTATTTTCAATGATACACTGCATATTATGGTATATTATAAGGTATTTTCAATGATACACTGCATATTTCGTTATATTATATGGTATTTTCAATTGTAAACTACTATATGTCATAAGGTATTTTCAATGATACACTGCATATTACGTTATATTATAAGGTATTTTCAATGACACACTGCATATTACGTTATATTATAAGGTATTTTCAATGATACACTGCATATTACGTTATATTATAAGGTATTTTCGATGATAGACTGCATATCACGTTATTTTTTAAGGTATTTTCAGAGATACACTGCATATTAAGTTATACTATACGGTATTTATACTGATAAACTACAAATTACTATATATTATAAGGTATTTTCAATGATTCACTGCATATTACGTTATATTATAATGTATTTCCAATGATACTCTGCATAATACGTTATATCATAAGGTATTTTCAATGATACACTGCATATTACGTTATATTATAAGGTATTTTCAATGATAAACTACTATATATTATAAGGTATTTTCAATCATAAACTACTATATATTATAAGGTATTTTCAAGGTTACACTGCATATTACGTTATGTTATAAGGTATTTTCATTGATACACTACAAATTACCATATATTATAAGGTATTTTCAATGATATACTGCATATTATGGTATATTATAAGGTATTTTCAATGATACACTGCATATTACGTTATATTATATGGTATTTTCAATTGTAAACTACTATATATCATAAGGTATTTTCAATGATACACTGCATAATACGTTATATCATAAGGTATTTTCAATGATACACTGCATATTACGTTATATTATAATGTGTTTTCAATGATACACTACAAATTACCATATATTATAAGGTATTTTCAATGATACACTGCATATTATGGTATATTATAAGGTATTTTCAATGATACACTGCATATTTCGTTATATTATATGGTATTTTCAATTGTAAACTACTATATATCATAAGGTATTTCCAATGATACACTGCATATTACGTTATATTATAATGTGTTTTCAATGATACACTACAAATTACCATATATTATAAGGTATTTTCAATGATACACTGCATATTACGTTATATTATAAGGTATTTTCAATGACACACTGCATATTACGTTATATTATAAGGTATTTTCAATGATACACTGCATATTACGTTATATTATAAGGTATTTTCAATGATACACTGCATATAACGTTATATTATAAGGTATTTTCAATGGTACACTGCATATTACGTTATATTATAAGGTATTTTCAATGATACACTGCATATTACGTTATATTATAAGGTATTTTCATTGATACACTACAAATTACCATATATTATATGGTATTTTCAATGATACACTGCATAATACGTTATATCATAAGGTATTTTCAATGATACACTGCATATTACGTTATATTATAAGGTATTTTCAATGATACACTGCATATTACGTTATATTATAATGTATTTGCAATGATACACTGCATATTACGATATATTATATGGTATTTTCAATGATACACTGCATATTATGATATATTATAAGGTATTTTCAATGATACACTGCATATTACGTTATATTATAAGGTATTTTCGAAGACACACTGCATATTACGTTATATTATAAGCTATTTTCAATGATACACTGCATATTACGTTATATTATAAGGTATTTTCAATGATAAACTACTATATATTATAAGGTATTTTCAATGGTACACTGCATATTACGTTATATTATAAGGTATTTTCAATGACACACTGCATATTACGTTATATTATAAGGTATTTTCAATGATACACTGCATATTACGATATATTATATGGTATTTTCAATGATACACTACAAATTACCATCTATTATAAGGTATTTTCAATGATACACTGCATATTACGTTATATCATAAGGTATTTTCAATGATACACTGCATATTACGTTATATTATAAGGTATTTTCAACGATACACTGCATATTACGTTATATTATAAGGTATTTTCAATGATACACTGCATATAACGTTATATTATAAGGTATTTTCAATGGTACACTGCATATTACGTTATATTATAAGGTATTTTCAATGATAAACTGCATATTATGGTATATTATAAGGTATTTTCAATGATACACTGCATATTACGTTATATTATAAGGTATTTTCATTGATACACTACAAATTACCATATATTATAAGGTATTTTCAATGATACACTGCATAATACGTTATATCATAAGGTATTTTCAATGATACACTGCATATTACGTTATATTATTAGGTATTTTCAACGATACACTGCATATTACGTTATATTATAAGGTATTTTCATTGATACACTACAAATTACCATATATTATAATGTATTTTCAATGATAAACTGCATATTATGATATATTATAAGGTATTTTCAATGATACACTGCATATTACGTTATATTATAAGGTATTTTCAATGATAAACTACTATATATTATGAGGTATTTTCAATGATACACTGCATATTACGTTATATTATAAGGTATTTTCAATGACACACTGCATATTACGTTATATTATAAGGTATTTTCACTGATACACTACAAATTACCATATATTATAAGGTATTTTCAATGATACACTGCATAATACGTTATATCATAAGGTATTTTCAATGATACACTGCATATTACGTTATATTATAATGTGTTTTCAATGATACACTACAAATTACCATATATTATAAGGTATTTTCAATGATACACTGCATATTATGGTATATTATAAGGTATTTTCAATGATACACTGCATATTTCGTTATATTATATGGTATTTTCAATTGTAAACTACTATATGTCATAAGGTATTTTCAATGATACACTGCATATTACGTTATATTATAAGGTATTTTCAATGACACACTGCATATTACGTTATATTATAAGGTATTTTCAATGATACACTGCATATTACGTTATATTATAAGGTATTTTCGATGATAGACTGCATATCACGTTATTTTTTAAGGTATTTTCAGAGATACACTGCATATTAAGTTATACTATACGGTATTTATACTGATAAACTACAAATTACTATATATTATAAGGTATTTTCAATGATACACTGCATATTACGTTATATTATAATGTATTTCCAATGATACTCTGCATAATACGTTATATCATAAGGTATTTTCAATGATACACTGCATATTACGTTATATTATAAGGTATTTTCAATGATAAACTACTATATATTATAAGGTATTTTCAATCATAAACTACTATATATTATAAGGTATTTTCAAGGTTACACTGCATATTACGTTATGTTATAAGGTATTTTCATTGATACACTACAAATTACCATATATTATAAGGTATTTTCAATGATATACTGCATATTATGGTATATTATAAGGTATTTTCAATGATACACTGCATATTACGTTATATTATATGGTATTTTCAATTGTAAACTACTATATATCATAAGGTATTTTCAATGATACACTGCATAATACGTTATATCATAAGGTATTTTCAATGATACACTGCATATTACGTTATATTATAATGTGTTTTCAATGATACACTACAAATTACCATATATTATAAGGTATTTTCAATGATACACTGCATATTATGGTATATTATAAGGTATTTTCAATGATACACTGCATATTTCGTTATATTATATGGTATTTTCAATTGTAAACTACTATATATCATAAGGTATTTCCAATGATACACTGCATATTACGTTATATTATAATGTGTTTTCAATGATACACTACAAATTACCATATATTATAAGGTATTTTCAATGATACACTGCATATTACGTTATATTATAAGGTATTTTCAATGACACACTGCATATTACGTTATATTATAAGGTATTTTCAATGATACACTGCATATTACGTTATATTATAAGGTATTTTCAATGATACACTGCATATAACGTTATATTATAAGGTATTTTCAATGGTACACTGCATATTACGTTATATTATAAGGTATTTTCAATGATACACTGCATATTACGTTATATTATAAGGTATTTTCATTGATACACTACAAATTACCATATATTATATGGTATTTTCAATGATACACTGCATAATACGTTATATCATAAGGTATTTTCAATGATACACTGCATATTACGTTATATTATAAGGTATTTTCAATGACACACTGCATATTACGTTATATTATAATGTATTTGCAATGATACACTGCATATTACGATATATTATATGGTATTTTCAATGATACACTGCATATTATGATATATTATAAGGTATTTTCAATGATACACTGCATATTACGTTATATTATAAGGTATTTTCGATGACACACTGCATATTACGTTATATTATAAGCTATTTTCAATGATACACTGCATATTACGTTATATTATAAGGTATTTTCAATGATAAACTACTATATATTATAAGGTATTTTCAATGGTACACTGCATATTACGTTATATTAATATATAAGGTATTTTCAATGACACACTGCATATTACGTTATATTATAAGGTATTTTCAATGATACACTGCATATTACGATATATTATATGGTATTTTCAATGATACACTACAAATTACCATCTATTATAAGGTATTTTCAATGATACACTGCATATTACGTTATATCATAAGGTATTTTCAATGATACACTGCATATTACGTTATATTATAAGGTATTTTCAACGATACACTGCATATTACGTTATATTATAAGGTATTTTCAATGATACACTGCATATAACGTTATATTATAAGGTATTTTCAATGGTACACTGCATATTACGTTATATTATAAGGTATTTTCAATGATAAACTGCATATTATGGTATATTATAAGGTATTTTCAATGATACACTGCATATTACGTTATATTATAAGGTATTTTCATTGATACACTACAAATTACCATATATTATATGGTATTTTCAATGATACACTGCATAATACGTTATATCATAAGGTATTTTCAATGATACACTGCATATTACGTTATATTATTAGGTATTTTCAACGATACACTGCATATTACGTTATATTATAAGGTATTTTCATTGATACACTACAAATTACCATATATTATAATGTATTTTCAATGATAAACTGCATATTATGATATATTATAAGGTATTTTCAATGATACACTGCATATTACGTTATATTATAAGGTATTTTCAATGATAAACTACTATATATTATGAGGTATTTTCAATGATACACTGCATATTACGTTATATTATAAGGTATTTTCAATGACACACTGCATATTACGTTATATTATAAGGTATTTTCATTGATACACTACAAATTACCATATATTATAAGGTATTTTCAATGATACACTGCATAATACGTTATATCATAAGGTATTTTCAATGATACACTGCATATTACGTTATATTATAATGTGTTTTCAATGATACACTACAAATTACCATATATTATAAGGTATTTTCAATGATACACTGCATATTATGGTATATTATAAGGTATTTTCAATGACACACTGCATATTACGTTATATTATAAGGTATTTTCAATGATACACTGCATATTACGTTATATTATAAGGTATTTTCAATGATACACTGCATATAACGTTATATTATAAGGTATTTTCAATGGTACACTGCATATTACGTTATATTATAAGGTATTTTCAATGATACACTGCATATTACGTTATATTATAAGGTATTTTCATTGATACACTACAAATTACCATATATTATATGGTATTTTCAATGATACACTGCATAATACGTTATATCATAAGGTATTTTCAATGATACACTGCATATTACGTTATATTATAAGGTATTTTCAATGACACACTGCATATTACGTTATATTATAATGTATTTGCAATGATACACTGCATATTACGATATATTATATGGTATTTTCAATGATACACTGCATATTATGATATATTATAAGGTATTTTCAATGATACACTGCATATTACGTTATATTATAAGGTATTTTCGATGACACACTGCATATTACGTTATATTATAAGCTATTTTCAATGATACACTGCATATTACGTTATATTATAAGGTATTTTCAATGATAAACTACTATATATTATAAGGTATTTTCAATGGTACACTGCATATTACGTTATATTAATATATAAGGTATTTTCAATGACACACTGCATATTACGTTATATTATAAGGTATTTTCAATGATACACTGCATATTACGATATATTATATGGTATTTTCAATGATACACTACAAATTACCATATATTATAAGGTATTTTCAATGATACACTGCATATTACGTTATATCATAAGGTATTTTCAATGATACACTGCATATTACGTTATATTATAAGGTATTTTCAACGATACACTGCATATTACGTTATATTATAAGGTATTTTCAATGATACACTGCATATAACGTTATATTATAAGGTATTTTCAATGGTACACTGCATATTACGTTATATTATAAGGTATTTTCAATGATAAACTGCATATTATGGTATATTATAAGGTATTTTCAATGATACACTGCATATTACGTTATATTATAAGGTATTTTCATTGATACACTACAAATTACCATATATTATATGGTATTTTCAATGATACACTGCATAATACGTTATATCATAAGGTATTTTCAATGATACACTGCATATTACGTTATATTATTAGGTATTTTCAACGATACACTGCATATTACGTTATATTATAAGGTATTTTCATTGATACACTACAAATTACCATATATTATAATGTATTTTCAATGATAAACTGCATATTATGATATATTATAAGGTATTTTCAATGATACACTGCATATTACGTTATATTATAAGGTATTTTCAATGATAAACTACTATATATTATGAGGTATTTTCAATGATACACTGCATATTACGTTATATTATAAGGTATTTTCAATGACACACTGCATATTACGTTATATTATAAGGTATTTTCATTGATACACTACAAATTACCATATATTATAAGGTATTTTCAATGATACACTGCATAATACGTTATATCATAAGGTATTTTCAATGATACACTGCATATTACGTTATATTATAATGTGTTTTCAATGATACACTACAAATTACCATATATTATAAGGTATTTTCAATGATACACTGCATATTATGGTATATTATAAGGTATTTTCAATGATACACTGCATATTTCGTTATATTATATTGTATTTTCAATTGTAAACTACTATATGTCATAAGGTATTTTCAATGATACACTGCATATTACGTTATATTATAAGGTATTTTCAATGACACACTGCATATTACGTTATATTATAAGGTATTTTCAATGATACACTGCATATTACGTTATATTATAAGGTATTTTCGATGATAGACTGCATATCACGTTATTTTTTAAGGTATTTTCAGAGATACACTGCATATTAAGTTATACTATACGGTATTTATACTGATAAACTACAAATTACTATATATTATAAGGTATTTTCAATGATTCACTGCATATTACGTTATATTATAATGTATTTCCAATGATACTCTGCATATTACGTTATATTATAAGGTATTTTCAATGATACACTGCATATTACGTTATATTATAAGGTATTTTCAATGATACACTACTATATATTATAAGGTATTTTCAATCATAAACTACTATATATTATAAGGTATTTTCAAGGTTACACTGCATATTACGTTATGTTATAAGGTATTTTCATTGATACACTACAAATTACCATATATTATAAGGTATTTTCAATGATACACTGCATATTATGGTATATTATAAGGTATTTTCAATGATACACTGCATATTACGTTATATTATAAGGTATTTTCAATGATAAACTACTATATATTATAAGGTATTTTCAATCATAAACTACTATATATTATAAGGTATTTTCAAGGTTACACTGCATATTACGTTATGTTATAAGGTATTTTCATTGATACACTACAAATTACCATATATTATAAGGTATTTTCAATGACACACTGCATATTACGTTATATTATAAGGTATTTTCAATGATACACTGCATATTACGTTATATTATAAGGTATTTTCGATGATAGACTGCATATCACGTTATTTTATAAGGTATTTTCAGAGATACACTGCATATTAAGTTATACTATACGGTATTTATACTGATAAACTACAAATTACTATATATTATAAGGTATTTTCAATGATACACTGCATAATACGTTATATCATAAGGTATTTTCAATGATACACTGCATATTACGTTATATTATAAGGTATTTTCAATGATAAACTACTATATATTATAAGGTATTTTCATTGATACACTACAAATTACCATATATTATAAGGTATTTTCAATGATACACTGCATAATACGTTATATCATAAGGTATTTTCAATGATACACTGCATATTACGTTATATTATAATGTGTTTTCAATGATACACTACAAATTACCATATATTATAAGGTATTTTCAATGATACACTGCATATTATGGTATATTATAAGGTATTTTCAATGACACACTGCATATTACGTTATATTATAAGGTATTTTCAATGATACACTGCATATTACGTTATATTATAAGGTATTTTCAATGATACACTGCATATAACGTTATATTATAAGGTATTTTCAATGGTACACTGCATATTACGTTATATTATAAGGTATTTTCAATGATACACTGCATATTACGTTATATTATAAGGTATTTTCATTGATACACTACAAATTACCATATATTATATGGTATTTTCAATGATACACTGCATAATACGTTATATCATAAGGTATTTTCAATGATACACTGCATATTACGTTATATTATAAGGTATTTTCAATGACACACTGCATATTACGTTATATTATAATGTATTTGCAATGATACACTGCAAATTACGATATATTATATGGTATTTTCAATGATACACTGCATATTATGATATATTATAAGGTATTTTCAATGATACACTGCATATTACGTTATATTATAAGGTATTTTCGATGACACACTGCATATTACGTTATATTATAAGCTATTTTCAATGATACACTGCATATTACGTTATATTATAAGGTATTTTCAATGATAAACTACTATATATTATAAGGTATTTTCAATGGTACACTGCATATTACGTTATATTAATATATAAGGTATTTTCAATGACACACTGCATATTACGTTATATTATAAGGTATTTTCAATGATACACTGCATATTACGATATATTATATGGTATTTTCAATGATACACTACAAATTACCATATATTATAAGGTATTTTCAATGATACACTGCATATTACGTTATATCATAAGGTATTTTCAATGATACACTGCATATTACGTTATATTATAAGGTATTTTCAACGATACACTGCATATTACGTTATATTATAAGGTATTTTCAATGATACACTGCATATAACGTTATATTATAAGGTATTTTCAATGGTACACTGCATATTACGTTATATTATAAGGTATTTTCAATGATAAACTGCATATTATGGTATATTATAAGGTATTTTCAATGATACACTGCATATTACGTTATATTATAAGGTATTTTCATTGATACACTACAAATTACCATATATTATATGGTATTTTCAATGATACACTGCATAATACGTTATATCATAAGGTATTTTCAATGATACACTGCATATTACGTTATATTATTAGGTATTTTCAACGATACACTGCATATTACGTTATATTATAAGGTATTTTCATTGATACACTACAAATTACCATATATTATAATGTATTTTCAATGATAAACTGCATATTATGATATATTATAAGGTATTTTCAATGATACACTGCATATTACGTTATATTATAAGGTATTTTCAATGATAAACTACTATATATTATGAGGTATTTTCAATGATACACTGCATATTACGTTATATTATAAGGTATTTTCAATGACACACTGCATATTACGTTATATTATAAGGTATTTTCATTGATACACTACAAATTACCATATATTATAAGGTATTTTCAATGATACACTGCATAATACGTTATATCATAAGGTATTTTCAATGATACACTGCATATTACGTTATATTATAATGTGTTTTCAATGATACACTACAAATTACCATATATTATAAGGTATTTTCAATGATACACTGCATATTATGGTATATTATAAGGTATTTTCAATGATACACTGCATATTTCGTTATATTATATTGTATTTTCAATTGTAAACTACTATATGTCATAAGGTATTTTCAATGATACACTGCATATTACGTTATATTATAAGGTATTTTCAATGATACACTGCATATTACGTTATATTATAAGGTATTTTCAATGATACACTGCATATTACGATATATTATAAGGTATTTTCGATGATAGACTGCATATCACGTTATTTTTTAAGGTATTTTCAGAGATACACTGCATATTAAGTTATACTATACGGTATTTATACTGATAAACTACAAATTACTATATATTATAAGGTATTTTCAATGATACACTGCATATTACGTTATATTATAATGTATTTCCAATGATACTCTGCATAATACGTTATATCATAAGGTATTTTCAATGATACACTGCATATTACGTTATATTATAAGGTATTTTCAATGATAAACTACTATATATTATAAGGTATTTTCAATCATAAACTACTATATATTATAAGGTATTTTCAAGGTTACACTGCATATTACGTTATGTTATAAGGTATTTTCATTGATACACTACAAATTACCATATATTATAAGGTATTTTCAATGATATACTGCATATTATGGTATATTATAAGGTATTTTCAATGATACACTGCATATTACGTTATATTATAAGGTATTTTCAATGATAAACTACTATATATTATAAGGTATTTTCAATCATAAACTACTATATATTATAAGGTATTTTCAAGGTTACACTGCATATTACGTTATGTTATAAGGTATTTTCATTGATACACTACAAATTACCATATATTATAAGGTATTTTCAATGACACACTGCATATTACGTTATATTATAAGGTATTTTCAATGATACACTGCATATTACGTTATATTATAAGGTATTTTCGATGATAGACTGCATATCACGTTATTTTATAAGGTATTTTCAGAGATACACTGCATATTAAGTTATACTATACGGTATTTATACTGATAAACTACAAATTACTATATATTATAAGGTATTTTCAATGATACACTGCATAATACGTTATATCATAAGGTATTTTCAATGATACACTGCATATTACGTTATATTATAAGGTATTTTCAATGATAAACTACTATATATTATAAGGTATTTTCAATGATACACTGCATATTACGTTATATTATAAGGTATTTTCAATGACACACTGCATATTACGTTATATTATAAGGTATTTTCATTGATACACTACAAATTACCATATATTATAAGGTATTTTCAATGATACACTGCATAATACGTTATATCATAAGGTATTTTCAATGATACACTGCATATTACGTTATATTATAAGGTATTTTCAATGATACACTACAAATTACCATATATTATAAGGTATTTTCAATGATACACTGCATATTTCGTTATATTATATGGTATTTTCAATTGTAAACTACTATATGTCATAAGGTATTTTCAATGATACACTGCATATTACGTTATATTATAAGGTATTTTCAATGACACACTGCATATTACGTTATATTATAAGGTATTTTCAATGATACACTGCATATTACGTTATATTATAAGGTATTTTCGATGATAGACTGCATATCACGTTATTTTTTAAGGTATTTTCAGAGATACACTGCATATTAAGTTATACTATACGGTATTTATACTGATAAACTACAAATTACTATATATTATAAGGTATTTTCAATGATACACTGCATATTACGTTATATTATAATGTATTTCCAATGATACTCTGCATATTACGTTATATTATAAGGTATTTTCAATGATACACTGCATATTACGTTATATTATAAGGTATTTTCAATGATAAACTACTATATATTATAAGGTATTTTCAATCATAAACTACTATATATTATAAGGTATTTTCAAGGTTACACTGCATATTACGTTATGTTATAAGGTATTTTCATTGATACACTACAAATTACCATATATTATAAGGTATTTTCAATGATATACTGCATATTATGGTATATTATAAGGTATTTTCAATGATACACTGCATATTACGTTATATTATATGGTATTTTCAATTGTAAACTACTATATATCATAAGGTATTTTCAATGATACACTGCATATTACGTTATATTATAAGGTATTTTCAATGACACACTGCATATTACGTTATATTATAAGGTATTTTCAATGATACACTGCATATTACGTTATATTATAAGGTATTTTCGATGATAGACTGCATATCACGTTATTTTATAAGGTATTTTCAGAGATACACTGCATATTAAGTTATACTATACGGTATTTATACTGATAAACTACAAATTACTATATATTATAAGGTATTTTCAATGATACACTGCATAATACGTTATATCATAAGGTATTTTCAATGATACACTGCATATTACGTTATATTATAATGTGTTTTCAATGATACACTACAAATTACCATATATTATAAGGTATTTTCAATGATACACTGCATATTATGGTATATTATAAGGTATTTTCAATGATACACTGCATATTTCGTTATATTATATGGTATTTTCAATTGTAAACTACTATATATCATAAGGTATTTTCAATGATACACTGCATATTACGTTATATTATAATGTGTTTTCAATGATACACTACAAATTACCATATATTATAAGGTATTTTCAATGATACACTGCATATTATGGTATATTATAAGGTATTTTCAATGATACACTGCCTATTTCGTTATATTATATGGTATTTTCAATTGTAAACTACTATATATCATAAGGTATTTTCAATGATACACTGCATATTACGTTATATTATAAGGTATTTTCAATGACACACTGCATATTACGTTATATTATAAGATATTTTCAATGATACACTGCATATTACGTTATATTATAAGGTGTTTTCAATGATACACTGCATATTACGTTATATTATAAGGTATTTTCAATGATAAACTACTATATATTATAAGGTATTTTCAATCATAAACTACTATATATTATAAGGTATTTTCAAGGTTACACTGCATATTACGTTATGTTATAAGGTATTTTCATTGATACACTACAAATTACCATCTATTATAAGGTATTTTCAATGATACACTGCATATTACGTTATATCATAAGGTATTTTCAATGATACTCTGCATATTACGTTATATTATAAGGTATTTTCAATGGTAAACTACTATATATTACAAGGTATTTTCAATGATACACTGCATATTACGTTATATTATAAGGTATTTTCAAAGACACAATGCATATTACGTTATATTATAAGGTATTTTCATTGATACACTACAAATTACCATATATTATAAGGTATTTTCAATGATACACTGCATAATACGTTATATCATAAGGTATTTTCAATGATACACTGCATATTACGTTATATTATAATGTGTTTTCAATGATACACTACAAATTACCATATATTATAAGGTATTTTCAATGATACACTGCATATTATGGTATATTATAAGGTATTTTCAATGATACACTGCATATTTCGTTATATTATATGGTATTTTCAATTGTAAACTACTATATATCATAAGGTATTTTCAATGATACACTGCATATTACGTTATATTATAAGGTATTTTCAATGACACACTGCATATTACGTTATATTATAAGGTATTTTCAATGATACACTGCATATTACGTTATATTATAAGGTATTTTCGATGATAGACTGCATATCACGTTATTTTTTAAGGTATTTTCAGAGATACACTGCATATTAAGTTATACTATACGGTATTTATACTGATAAACTACAAATTACTATATATTATAAGGTATTTTCAATGATTCACTGCATATTACGTTATATTATAATGTATTTCCAATGATACTCTGCATAATACGTTATATCATAAGGTATTTTCAATGATACACTGCATATTACGTTATATTATAAGGTGTTTTCAATGATACACTGCATATTACGATATATTATAAGGTATTTTCAATGATAAACTACTATATATTATAAGGTATTTTCAATCATAAACTACTATATATTATAAGGTATTTTCAAGGTTACACTGCATATTACGTTATGTTATAAGGTATTTTCATTGATACACTACAAATTACCATATATTATAAGGTATTTTCAATGATATACTGCATATTATGGTATATTATAAGGTATTTTCAATGATACACTGCATATTACGTTATATTATATGGTATTTTCAATTGTAAACTACTATATATCATAAGGTATTTTCAATGATACACTGCATATTACGTTATATTATAAGGTATTTTCAATGACACACTGCATATTACGTTATATTATAAGGTATTTTCAATGATACACTGCATATTACGTTATATTATAAGGTATTTTCGATGATAGACTGCATATCACGTTATTTTATAAGGTATTTTCAGAGATACACTGCATATTAAGTTATACTATACGGTATTTATACTGATAAACTACAAATTACTATATATTATAAGGTATTTTCAATGATACACTGCATAATACGTTATATCATAAGGTATTTTCAATGATACACTGCATATTACGTTATATTATAAGGTATTTTCATTGATACACTGCATATTACGTTATATTATAAGGTATTTTCAATGATACACTGCATATTACGTTATATTATATGGTATTTTCAATTGTAAACTACTATACATCATAAGGTATTTTCAATGATACACTGCATATGACGTTATATTATAAGGTATTTTCAATGACACACTGCATATTACGTTATATTATAATGTATTTGCAATGATACACTGCATATTACGATATATTATATGGTATTTTCAATGATACACTGCATATTATGATATATTATAAGGTATTTTCAATGATACACTGCATATTACGTTATATTATAAGGTATTTTCGATGACACACTGCATATTACGTTATATTATAAGCTATTTTCAATGATAAACTGCATATTATGGTATATTATAAGGTATTTTCAATGATACACTGCATATTACGTTATATTAATATATAAGGTATTTTCAATGACACACTGCATATTACGTTATATTATAAGGTATTTTCAATGATACACTGCATATTACGATATATTATATGGTATTTTCAATGATAAACTGCATATTATGTTATATTATAAGGTATTTTGAATGATACACTGCATATTACGTTATATTATAATGTATTTTCATTGATACAATACAAATTACCATCTATTATAAGGTATTTTCAATGATACACTGCATATTACGTTATATCATAAGGTATTTTCAATGATACTCTGCATATTACGTTATATTATAAGGTCTTTTCAATGGTAAACTACTATATATTACAAGGTATTTTCAATGATACACTGCATATTACGTTATATTATAAGGTATTTTCAATGACACACTGCATATTACGTTATATTATAAGGTATTTTCATTGATACACTACAAATTTCCATATATTATAAGGTATTTTCAATGATACACTGCATAATACGTTATATCATAAGGTATTTTCAATGATACACTGCATATTACGTTATATTATAAGGTATTTTCAATGATAAACTACTATATATTATAAGGTATTTTCAATGATACACTGCATATTACGTTATATTATAAGGTATTTTCAATGACACACTGCATATTACGTTATATTATAAGGTATTTTCATTGATACACTACAAATTACCATATATTATAAGGTATTTTCAATGATACACTGCATAATACGTTATATCATAAGGTATTTTCAATGATACACTGCATATTACGTTATATTATAATGTGTTTTCAATGATACACTACAAATTACCATATATTATAAGGTATTTTCAATGATACACTGCATATTTCGTTATATTATATGGTATTTTCAATTGTAAACTACTATATGTCATAAGGTATTTTCAATGATACACTGCATATTACGTTATATTATAAGGTATTTTCAATGATACACTGCATATTACGTTATATTATAAGGTATTTTCAATGATACACTGCATATTACGTTATATTATAAGGTATTTTCGATGATAGACTGCATATCACGTTATTTTTTAAGGTATTTTCAGAGATACACTGCATATTAAGTTATACTATACGGTATTTATACTGATAAACTACAAATTACTATATATTATAAGGTATTTTCAATGATTCACTGCATATTACGTTATATTATAATGTATTTCCAATGATACTCTGCATAATACGTTATATCATAAGGTATTTTCAATGATACACTGCATATTACGTTATATTATAAGGTATTTTCAATGATAAACTACTATATATTATAAGGTATTTTCAATCATAAACTACTATATATTATAAGGTATTTTCAAGGTTACACTGCATATTACGTTATGTTATAAGGTATTTTCATTGATACACTACAAATTACCATATATTATAAGGTATTTTCAATGATAGACTGCATATTATGGTATATTATAAGGTATTTTCAATGATACACTGCATATTACGTTATATTATATGGTATTTTCAATTGTAAACTACTATATATCATAAGGTATTTTCAATGATACACTGCATATTACGTTATATTATAAGGTATTTTCAATGACACACTGCATATTACGTTATATTATAAGGTATTTTCAATGATACACTGCATATTACGTTATATTATAAGGTATTTTCGATGATAGACTGCATATCACGTTATTTTATAAGGTATTTTCAGAGATACACTGCATATTAAGTTATACTATACGGTATTTATACTGATAAACTACAAATTACTATATATTATAAGGTATTTTCAATGATACACTGCATAATACGTTATATCATAAGGTATTTTCAATGATACACTGCATATTACGTTATATTATAATGTGTTTTCAATGATACACTACAAATTACCATATATTATAAGGTATTTTCAATGATACACTGCATATTATGGTATATTATAAGGTATTTTCAATGATACACTGCATATTTCGTTATATTATAAGGTATTTTCAATGACACACTGCATATTACGTTATATTATAAGATATTTTCAATGATACACTGCATATTACGTTATATTATAAGGTGTTTTCAATGATACACTGCATATTACGTTATATTATAAGGTATTTTCAATGATAAACTACTATATATTATAAGGTATTTTCAATCATAAACTACTATATATTATAAGGTATTTTCAAGGTTACACTGCATATTACGTTATGTTATAAGGTATTTTCATTGATACACTACAAATTACCATCTATTATAAGGTATTTTCAATGATACACTGCATATTACGTTATATCATAAGGTATTTTCAATGATACTCTGCATATTACGTTATATTATAAGGTATTTTCAATGGTAAACTACTATATATTACAAGGTATTTTCAATGATACACTGCATATTACGTTATATTATAAGGTATTTTCAAAGACACAATGCATATTACGTTATATTATAAGGTATTTTCATTGATACACTACAAATTACCATATATTATAAGGTATTTTCAATGATACACTGCATAATACGTTATATCATAAGGTATTTTCAATGATACACTGCATATTACGTTATATTATAATGTGTTTTCAATGATACACTACAAATTACCATATATTATAAGGTATTTTCAATGATACACTGCATATTATGGTATATTATAAGGTATTTTCAATGATACACTGCATATTTCGTTATATTATATGGTATTTTCAATTGTAAACTACTATATATCATAAGGTATTTTCAATGATACACTGCATATTACGTTATATTATAAGGTATTTTCAATGACACACTGCATATTACGTTATATTATAAGGTATTTTCAATGATACACTGCATATTACGTTATATTATAAGGTATTTTCGATGATAGACTGCATATCACGTTATTTTTTAAGGTATTTTCAGAGATACACTGCATATTAAGTTATACTATACGGTATTTATACTGATAAACTACAAATTACTATATATTATAAGGTATTTTCAATGATTCACTGCATATTACGTTATATTATAATGTATTTCCAATGATACTCTGCATATTACGTTATATCATAAGGTATTTTCAATGATACACTGCATATTACGTTATATTATAAGGTGTTTTCAATGATACACTGCATATTACGATATATTATAAGGTATTTTCAATGATAAACTACTATATATTATAAGGTATTTTCAATCATAAACTACTATATATTATAAGGTATTTTCAAGGTTACACTGCATATTACGTTATGTTATAAGGTATTTTCATTGATACACTACAAATTACCATATATTATAAGGTATTTTCAATGATATACTGCATATTATGGTATATTATAAGGTATTTTCAATGATACACTGCATATTACGTTATATTATATGGTATTTTCAATTGTAAACTACTATATATCATAAGGTATTTTCAATGATACACTGCATATTACGTTATATTATAAGGTATTTTCAATGACACACTGCATATTACGTTATATTATAAGGTATTTTCAATGATACACTGCATATTACGTTATATTATAAGGTATTTTCGATGATAGACTGCATATCACGTTATTTTATAAGGTATTTTCAGAGATACACTGCATATTAAGTTATACTATACGGTATTTATACTGATAAACTACAAATTACTATATATTATAAGTTATTTTCAATGATACACTGCATAATACGTTATATCATAAGGTATTTTCAATGATACACTGCATATTACGTTATATTATAAGGTATTTTCATTGATACACTGCATATTACGTTATATTATAAGGTATTTTCAATGATACACTGCATATTACGTTATATTATATGGTATTTTCAATTGTAAACTACTATACATCATAAGGTATTTTCAATGATACAATGCATATGACGTTATATTATAAGGTATTTTCAATGACACACTGCATATTACGTTATATTATAATGTATTTGCAATGATACACTGCATATTACGATATATTATATGGTATTTTCAATGATACACTGCATATTATGATATATTATAAGGTATTTTCAATGATACACTGCATATTACGTTATATTATAAGGTATTTTCGATGACACACTGCATATTACGTTATATTATAAGCTATTTTCAATGATAAACTGCATATTATGGTATATTATAAGGTATTTTCAATGATACACTGCATATTACGTTATATTAATATATAAGGTATTTTCAATGACACACTGCATATTACGTTATATTATAAGGTATTTTCAATGATACACTGCATATTACGATATATTATATGGTATTTTCAATGATAAACTGCATATTATGATATATTATAAGGTATTTTGAATGATACACTGCATATTACGTTATATTATAATGTATTTTCATTGATACATTACAAATTACCATCTATTATAAGGTATTTTCAATGATACACTGCATATTACGTTATATCATAAGGTATTTTCAATGATACTCTGCATATTACGTTATATTATAAGGTCTTTTCAATGGTAAACTACTATATATTACAAGGTATTTTCAATGATACACTGCATATTACGTTATATTATAAGGTATTTTCAATGACACACTGCATATTACGTTATATTATAAGGTATTTTCATTGATACACTACAAATTTCCATATATTATAAGGTATTTTCAATGATACACTGCATAATACGTTATATCATAAGGTATTTTCAATGATACACTGCATATTACGTTATATTATAAGGTATTTTCAATGATAAACTACTATATATTATAAGGTATTTTCAATGATACACTGCATATTACGTTATATTATAAGGTATTTTCAATGACACACTGCATATTACGTTATATTATAAGGTATTTTCATTGATACACTACAAATTACCATATATTATAAGGTATTTTCAATGATACACTGCATAATACGTTATATCATAAGGTATTTTCAATGATACACTGCATATTACGTTATATTATAATGTGTTTTCAATGATACACTACAAATTACCATATATTATAAGGTATTTTCAATGATACACTGCATATTTCGTTATATTATATGGTATTTTCAATTGTAAACTACTATATGTCATAAGGTATTTTCAATGATACACTGCATATTACGTTATATTATAAGGTATTTTCAATGACACACTGCATATTACGTTATATTATAAGGTATTTTCAATGATACACTGCATATTACGTTATATTATAAGGTATTTTCGATGATAGACTGCATATCACGTTATTTTTTAAGGTATTTTCAGAGATACACTGCATATTAAGTTATACTATACGGTATTTATACTGATAAACTACAAATTACTATATATTATAAGGTATTTTCAATGATTCACTGCATATTACGTTATATTATAAGGTATTTTCAATGATAAACTACTATATATTATAAGGTATTTTCAATCATAAACTACTATATATTATAAGGTATTTTCAAGGTTACACTGCATATTACGTTATGTTATAAGGTATTTTCATTGATACACTACAAATTACCATATATTATAAGGTATTTTCAATGATATACTGCATATTATGGTATATTATAAGGTATTTTCAATGATACACTGCATATTACGTTATATTATATGGTATTTTCAATTGTAAACTACTATATATCATAAGGTATTTTCAATGATACACTGCATATTACGTTATATTATAAGGTATTTTCAATGACACACTGCATATTACGTTATATTATAAGGTATTTTCAATGATACACTGCATATTACGTTATATTATAAGGTATTTTCGATGATAGACTGCATATCACGTTATTTTATAAGGTATTTTCAGAGATACACTGCATATTAAGTTATACTATACGGTATTTATACTGATAAACTACAAATTACTATATATTATAAGGTATTTTCAATGATACACTGCATAATACGTTATATCATAAGGTATTTTCAATGATACACTGCATATTACGTTATATTATAATGTGTTTTCAATGATACACTACAAATTACCATATATTATAAGGTATTTTCAATGATACACTGCATATTATGGTATATTATAAGGTATTTTCAATGATACACTGCATATTTCGTTATATTATATGGTATTTTCAATTGTAAACTACTATATATCATAAGGTATTTTCAATGATACACTGCATATTACGTTATATTATAATGTGTTTTCAATGATACACTACAAATTACCATATATTATAAGGTATTTTCAATGATACACTGCATATTATGGTATATTATAAGGTATTTTCAATGATACACTGCCTATTTCGTTATATTATATGGTATTTTCAATTGTAAACTACTATATATCATAAGGTATTTTCAATGATACACTGCATATTACGTTATATTATAAGGTATTTTCAATGACACACTGCATATTACGTTATATTATAAGATATTTTCAATGATACACTGCATATTACGTTATATTATAAGGTGTTTTCAATGATACACTGCATATTACGTTATATTATAAGGTATTTTCAATGATAAACTACTATATATTATAAGGTATTTTCAATCATAAACTACTATATATTATAAGGTATTTTCAAGGTTACACTGCATATTACGTTATGTTATAAGGTATTTTCATTGATACACTACAAATTACCATCTATTATAAGGTATTTTCAATGATACACTGCATATTACGTTATATCATAAGGTATTTTCAATGATACTCTGCATATTACGTTATATTATAAGGTATTTTCAATGGTAAACTACTATATATTACAAGGTATTTTCAATGATACACTGCATATTACGTTATATTATAAGGTATTTTCAAAGACACAATGCATATTACGTTATATTATAAGGTATTTTCATTGATACACTACAAATTACCATATATTATAAGGTATTTTCAATGATACACTGCATAATACGTTATATCATAAGGTATTTTCAATGATACACTGCATATTACGTTATATTATAATGTGTTTTCAATGATACACTACAAATTACCATATATTATAAGGTATTTTCAATGATACACTGCATATTATGGTATATTATAAGGTATTTTCAATGATACACTGCATATTTCGTTATATTATATGGTATTTTCAATTGTAAACTACTATATATCATAAGGTATTTTCAATGATACACTGCATATTACGTTATATTATAAGGTATTTTCAATGATACACTGCATATTACGTTATATTATAAGGTATTTTCAATGATACACTGCATATTACGTTATATTATAAGGTATTTTCGATGATAGACTGCATATCACGTTATTTTTTAAGGTATTTTCAGAGATACACTGCATATTAAGTTATACTATACGGTATTTATACTGATAAACTACAAATTACTATATATTATAAGGTATTTTCAATGATTCACTGCATATTACGTTATATTATAATGTATTTCCAATGATACTCTGCATAATACGTTATATCATAAGGTATTTTCAATGATACACTGCATATTACGTTATATTATAAGGTGTTTTCAATGATACACTGCATATTACGATATATTATAAGGTATTTTCAATGATAAACTACTATATATTATAAGGTATTTTCAATCATAAACTACTATATATTATAAGGTATTTTCAAGGTTACACTGCATATTACGTTATGTTATAAGGTATTTTCATTGATACACTACAAATTACCATATATTATAAGGTATTTTCAATGATATACTGCATATTATGGTATATTATAAGGTATTTTCAATGATACACTGCATATTACGTTATATTATATGGTATTTTCAATTGTAAACTACTATATATCATAAGGTATTTTCAATGATACACTGCATATTACGTTATATTATAAGGTATTTTCAATGACACACTGCATATTACGTTATATTATAAGGTATTTTCAATGATACACTGCATATTACGTTATATTATAAGGTATTTTCGATGATAGACTGCATATCACGTTATTTTATAAGGTATTTTCAGAGATACACTGCATATTAAGTTATACTATACGGTATTTATACTGATAAACTACAAATTACTATATATTATAAGGTATTTTCAATGATACACTGCATAATACGTTATATCATAAGGTATTTTCAATGATACACTGCATATTACGTTATATTATAAGGTATTTTCATTGATACACTGCATATTACGTTATATTATAAGGTATTTTCAATGATACACTGCATATTACGTTATATTATATGGTATTTTCAATTGTAAACTACTATACATCATAAGGTATTTTCAATGATACAATGCATATGACGTTATATTATAAGGTATTTTCAATGACACACTGCATATTACGTTATATTATAATGTATTTGCAATGATACACTGCATATTACGATATATTATATGGTATTTTCAATGATACACTGCATATTATGATATATTATAAGGTATTTTCAATGATACACTGCATATTACGTTATATTATAAGGTATTTTCGATGACACACTGCATATTACGTTATATTATAAGCTATTTTCAATGATAAACTGCATATTATGGTATATTATAAGGTATTTTCAATGATACACTGCATATTACGTTATATTATAAGGTATTTTCAATGACACACTGCATATTACGTTATATTATAAGGTATTTTCAATGATACACTGCATATTACGATATATTATATGGTATTTTCAATGATAAACTGCATATTATGATATATTATAAGGTATTTTGAATGATACACTGCATATTACGTTATATTATAATGTATTTTCATTGATACATTACAAATTACCATCTATTATAAGGTATTTTCAATGATACACTGCATATTACGTTATATCATAAGGTATTTTCAATGATACTCTGCATATTACGTTATATTATAAGGTCTTTTCAATGGTAAACTACTATATATTACAAGGTATTTTCAATGATACACTGCATATTACGTTATATTATAAGGTATTTTCAATGACACACTGCATATTACGTTATATTATAAGGTATTTTCATTGATACACTACAAATTTCCATATATTATAAGGTATTTTCAATGATACACTGCATAATACGTTATATCATAAGGTATTTTCAATGATACACTGCATATTACGTTATATTATAAGGTATTTTCAATGATAAACTACTATATATTATAAGGTATTTTCAATGATACACTGCATATTACGTTATATTATAAGGTATTTTCAATGACACACTGCATATTACGTTATATTATAAGGTATTTTCATTGATACACTACAAATTACCATATATTATAAGGTATTTTCAATGATACACTGCATAATACGTTATATCATAAGGTATTTTCAATGATACACTGCATATTACGTTATATTATAATGTGTTTTCAATGATACACTACAAATTACCATATATTATAAGGTATTTTCAATGATACACTGCATATTTCGTTATATTATATGGTATTTTCAATTGTAAACTACTATATGTCATAAGGTATTTTCAATGATACACTGCATATTACGTTATATTATAAGGTATTTTCAATGACACACTGCATATTACGTTATATTATAAGGTATTTTCAATGATACACTGCATATTACGTTATATTATAAGGTATTTTCGATGATAGACTGCATATCACGTTATTTTTTAAGGTATTTTCAGAGATACACTGCATATTAAGTTATACTATACGGTATTTATACTGATAAACTACAAATTACTATATATTATAAGGTATTTTCAATGATTCACTGCATATTACGTTATATTATAATGTATTTCCAATGATACTCTGCATAATACGTTATATCATAAGGTATTTTCAATGATACACTGCATATTACGTTATATTATAAGGTATTTTCAATGATAAACTACTATATATTATAAGGTATTTTCAATCATAAACTACTATATATTATAAGGTATTTTCAAGGTTACACTGCATATTACGTTATGTTATAAGGTATTTTCATTGATACACTACAAATTACCATATATTATAAGGTATTTTCAATGATATACTGCATATTATGGTATATTATAAGGTATTTTCAATGATACACTGCATATTACGTTATATTATATGGTATTTTCAATTGTAAACTACTATATATCATAAGGTATTTTCAATGATACACTGCATATTACGTTATATTATAAGGTATTTTCAATGACACACTGCATATTACGTTATATTATAAGGTATTTTCAATGATACACTGCATATTACGTTATATTATAAGGTATTTTCGATGATAGACTGCATATCACGTTATTTTATAAGGTATTTTCAGAGATACACTGCATATTAAGTTATACTATACGGTATTTATACTGATAAACTACAAATTACTATATATTATAAGGTATTTTCAATGATTCACTGCATAATACGTTATATCATAAGGTATTTTCAATGATACACTGCATATTACGTTATATTATAATGTGTTTTCAATGATACACTACAAATTACCATATATTATAAGGTATTTTCAATGATACACTGCATATTATGGTATATTATAAGGTATTTTCAATGATACACTGCATATTTCGTTATATTATATGGTATTTTCAATTGTAAACTACTATATATCATAAGGTATTTTCAATGATACACTGCATATTACGTTATATTATAAGGTATTTTCATTGATACACTACAAATTACCATATATTATAAGGTATTTTCAATGATACACTGCATATTATGGTATATTATAAGGTATTTTCAATGATACACTGCCTATTTCGTTATATTATATGGTATTTTCAATTGTAAACTACTATATATCATAAGGTATTTTCAATGATACACTGCATATTACGTTATATTATAAGGTATTTTCAATGACACACTGCATATTACGTTATATTATAAGATATTTTCAATGATACACTGCATATTACGTTATATTATAAGGTGTTTTCAATGATACACTGCATATTACGTTATATTATAAGGTATTTTCAATGATAAACTACTATATATTATAAGGTATTTTCAATCATAAACTACTATATATTATAAGGTATTTTCAAGGTTACACTGCATATTACGTTATGTTATAAGGTATTTTCATTGATACACTACAAATTACCATCTATTATAAGGTATTTTCAATGATACACTGCATATTACGTTATATCATAAGGTATTTTCAATGATACTCTGCATATTACGTTATATTATAAGGTATTTTCAATGGTAAACTACTATATATTACAAGGTATTTTCAATGATACACTGCATATTACGTTATATTATGAGGTATTTTCAAAGATGCAATGCATATTACGTTATATTATAAGGTATTTTCATTGATACACTACAAATTACCATATATTATAAGGTATTTTCAATGATACACTGCATAATACGTTATATCATAAGGTATTTTCAATGATACACTGCATATTACGTTATATTATAATGTGTTTTCAATGATACACTACAAATTACCATATATTATAAGGTATTTTCAATGATACACTGCATATTATGGTATATTATAAGGTATTTTCAATGATACACTGCATATTTCGTTATATTATATGGTATTTTCAATTGTAAACTACTATATATCATAAGGTATTTTCAATGATACACTGCATATTACGTTATATTATAAGGTATTTTCAATGACACACTGCATATTACGTTATATTATAAGGTATTTTCAATGATACACTGCATATTACGTTATATTATAAGGTATTTTCGATGATAGACTGCATATCACGTTATTTTTTAAGGTATTTTCAGAGATACACTGCATATTAAGTTATACTATACGGTATTTATACTGATAAACTACAAATTACTATATATTATAAGGTATTTTCAATGATTCACTGCATATTACGTTATATTATAATGTATTTCCAATGATACTCTGCATAATACGTTATATCATAAGGTATTTTCAATGATACACTGCATATTACGTTATATTATAAGGTGTTTTCAATGATACACTGCATATTACGATATATTATAAGGTATTTTCAATGATAAACTACTATATATTATAAGGTATTTTCAATCATAAACTACTATATATTATAAGGTATTTTCAAGGTTACACTGCATATTACGTTATGTTATAAGGTATTTTCATTGATACACTACAAATTACCATATATTATAAGGTATTTTCAATGATATACTGCATATTATGGTATATTATAAGGTATTTTCAATGATACACTGCATATTACGTTATATTATATGGTATTTTCAATTGTAAACTACTATATATCATAAGGTATTTTCAATGATACACTGCATATTACGTTATATTATAAGGTATTTTCAATGACACACTGCATATTACGTTATATTATAAGGTATTTTCAATGATACACTGCATATTACGTTATATTATAAGGTATTTTCGATGATAGACTGCATATCACGTTATTTTATAAGGTATTTTCAGAGATACACTGCATATTAAGTTATACTATACGGTATTTATACTGATAAACTACAAATTACTATATATTATAAGGTATTTTCAATGATACACTGCATAATACGTTATATCATAAGGTATTTTCAATGATACACTGCATATTACGTTATATTATAAGGTATTTTCATTGATACACTGCATATTACGTTATATTATAAGGTATTTTCAATGATACACTGCATATTACGTTATATTATATGGTATTTTCAATTGTAAACTACTTTACATCATAAGGTATTTTCAATGATACAATGCATATGACGTTATATTATAAGGTATTTTCAATGACACACTGCATATTACGTTATATTATAATGTATTTGCAATGATACACTGCATATTACGATATATTATATGGTATTTTCAATGATACACTGCATATTATGATATATTATAAGGTATTTTCAATGATACACTGCATATTACGTTATATTATAAGGTATTTTCGATGACACACTGCATATTACGTTATATTATAAGCTATTTTCAATGATACACTGCATATTATGGTATATTATAAGGTATTTTCAATGATACACTGCATATTACGTTATATTAATATATAAGGTATTTTCAATGACACACTGCATATTACGTTATATTATAAGGTATTTTCAATGATACACTGCATATTACGATATATTATATGGTATTTTCAATGATAAACTGCATATTATGATATATTATAAGGTATTTTGAATGATACACTGCATATTACGTTATATTATAATGTATTTTCATTGATACATTACAAATTACCATCTATTATAAGGTATTTTCAATGATACACTGCATATTACGTTATATCATAAGGTATTTTCAATGATACTCTGCATATTACGTTATATTATAAGGTCTTTTCAATGGTAAACTACTATATATTACAAGGTATTTTCAATGATACACTGCATATTACGTTATATTATAAGGTATTTTCAATGACACACTGCATATTACGTTATATTATAAGGTATTTTCATTGATACACTACAAATTTCCATATATTATAAGGTATTTTCAATGATACACTGCATAATACGTTATATCATAAGGTATTTTCAATGATACACTGCATATTACGTTATATTATAATGTGTTTTCAATGATACACTACAAATTACCATATATTATAAGGTATTTTCAATGATACACTGCATATTATGGTATATTATAAGGTATTTTCAATGATACACTGCATATTTCGTTATATTATATGGTATTTTCAATTGTAAACTACTATATATCATAAGGTATTTTCAATGATACACTGCATATTACGTTATATTATAAGGTATTTTCAATGACACACTGCATATTACGTTATATTATAAGGTATTTTCAATGATACACTGCATATTACGTTATATTATAAGGTATTTTCGATGATAGACTGCATATCACGTTATTTTTTAAGGTATTTTCAGAGATACACTGCATATTAAGTTATACTATACGGTATTTATACTGATAAACTACAAATTACTATATATTATAAGGTATTTTCAATGATTCACTGCATATTAAGTTATATTATAATGTATTTCCAATGATACTCTGCATAATACGTTATATCATAAGGTATTTTCAATGATACACTGCATATTACGTTATATTATAAGGTGTTTTCAATGATACACTGCATATTACGTTATATTATAAGGTATTTTCAATGATAAACTACTATATATTATAAGGTATTTTCAATCATAAACTACTATATATTATAAGGTATTTTCAAGGTTACACTGCATATTACGTTATGTTATAAGGTATTTTCATTGATACACTACAAATTACCATCTATTATAAGGTATTTTCAATGATACACTGCATATTACGTTATATCATAAGGTATTTTCAATGATACTCTGCATATTACGTTATATTATAAGGTATTTTCAATGGTAAACTACTATATATTACAAGGTATTTTCAATGATACACTGCATATTACGATATATTATATGGTATTTTCAATGATACACTGCATATTATGATATATTATAAGGTATTTTCAATGATACACTGCATATTACGTTATATTATAAGGTATTTTCGATGACACACTGCATATTACGTTATATTATAAGCTATTTTCAATGATAAACTGCATATTATGGTATATTATAAGGTATTTTCAATGATACACTGCATATTACGTTATATTAATATATAAGGTATTTTCAATGACACACTGCATATTACGTTATATTATAAGGTATTTTCAATGATACACTGCATATTACGATATATTATATGGTATTTTCAATGATAAACTGCATATTATGATATATTATAAGGTATTTTGAATGATACACTGCATATTACGTTATATTATAATGTATTTTCATTGATACATTACAAATTACCATCTATTATAAGGTATTTTCAATGATACACTGCATATTACGTTATATCATAAGGTATTTTCAATGATACTCTGCATATTACGTTATATTATAAGGTATTTTCAATGGTAAACTACTATATATTACAAGGTATTTTCAATGATACACTGCATATTACGTTATATTATAAGGTATTTTCAATGACACACTGCATATTACGTTATATTATAAGGTATTTTCATTGATACACTACAAATTTCCATATATTATAAGGTATTTTCAATGATACACTGCATAATACGTTATATCATAAGGTATTTTCAATGATACACTGCATATTACGTTATATTATAATGTGTTTTCAATGATACACTACAAATTACCATATATTATAAGGTATTTTCAATGATACACTGCATATTATGGTATATTATAAGGTATTTTCAATGATACACTACATATTTCGTTATATTATATGGTATTTTCAATTGTAAACTACTATATATCATAAGGTATTTTCAATGATACACTGCATATTACGTTATATTATAAGGTATTTTCAATGACACACTGCATATTACGTTATATTATAAGGTATTTTCAATGATACACTGCATATTACGTTATATTATAAGGTATTTTCGATGATAGACTGCATATCACGTTATTTTTTAAGGTATTTTCAGAGATACACTGCATATTAAGTTATACTATACGGTATTTATACTGATAAACTACAAATTACTATATATTATAAGGTATTTTCAATGATTCACTGCATATTACGTTATATTATAATGTATTTCCAATGATACTCTGCATAATACGTTATATCATAAGGTATTTTCAATGATACACTGCATATTACGTTATATTATAAGGTGTTTTCAATGATACACTGCATATTACGTTATATTATAAGGTATTTTCAATGATAAACTACTATATATTATAAGGTATTTTCAATCATAAACTACTATATATTATAAGGTATTTTCAAGGTTACACTGCATATTACGTTATGTTATAAGGTATTTTCATTGATACACTACAAATTACCATCTATTATAAGGTATTTTCAATGATACACTGCATATTACGTTATATCATAAGGTATTTTCAATGATACTCTGCATATTACGTTATATTATAAGGTATTTTCAATGGTAAACTACTATATATTACAAGGTATTTTCAATGATACACTGCATATTACGTTATATTATAAGGTATTTTCAATGACACACTGCATATTACGTTATATTATAAGGTATTTTCATTGATACACTACAAATTACCATAAATTATAAGGTATTTTCAATGATACACTGCATAATACGTTATATCATAAGGTATTTTCAATGATACACTGCATATTACGTTATATTATAATGTGTTTTCAATGATACACTACAAATTACCATATATTATAAGGTATTTTCAATGATACACTGCATATTATGGTATATTATAAGGTATTTTCAATGATACACTGCATATTTCGTTATATTATATGGTATTTTCAATTGTAAACTACTATATATCATAAGGTATTTTCAATGATACACTGCATATTACGTTATATTATAAGGTATTTTCAATTGTAAACTACTATATATCATAAGGTATTTTCAATGATACACTGCATATTACGTTATATTATAAGGTATTTTCAATGACACACTGCATATTACGTTATATTATAAGGTATTTTCAATGATACACTGCATATTACGTTATATTATAAGGTATTTTCGATGATAGACTGCATATCACGTTATTTTTTAAGGTATTTTCAGAGATACACTGCATATTAAGTTATACTATACGGTATTTATACTGATAAACTACAAATTACTATATATTATAAGGTATTTTCAATGATTCACTGCATATTACGTTATATTATAATGTATTTCCAATGATACTCTGCATAATACGTTATATCATAAAGTATTTTCAATGATACACTGCATATTACGTTATATTATAAGGTGTTTTCAATGATAAACTGCATATTATGATATATTATAAGGTATTTTCAATGATACACTGCATATTACGTTATATCATAATGTATTTTCAATGATGCACTGCATATTACGTTATATTATAAGCTTTTTCAATGGTAAACTACTATATTTTATAAGGTGTTTTCAAAGATACACTGCATATTACGTTATATTATAAGGTATTTTCAATGATACACTGCATATTACGTTATATTATAAGGTATTTTCAATGATACACTACATATTACGTTATATTATAAGGTATTTTCAATGATAAACTACTAAATATTATACGGTATTTTCAATGATACACTGCATATTACGTTATATTATAAGGTATTTTCAATGATACACTGCATATAACGTTATATTATAAGGTATTTTCAATGATACACTCCATATTACGTAATATTATAAGGTATTTTCTATGATACACTGCATATTACGTTATATTATATGGTATTTTCAATTGTAAACTACTATACATCATAAGGTATTTTCAATGATACACTGCATATGACGTTATATTATAAGGTATTTTCAATGACACACTGCATATTACGTTATATTATAAGGTATTTGCAATGATACACTGCATATTACGATATATTATATTGGTATTTTCAATGATACATTGCATATTATGATATATTATAAGGTATTTTCAATGATACACTGCATATTACGTTATATTATAAGGTATTTTCGATGACACACTGCATATTACGTTATATTATAAGCTATTTTCAATGATACACTGCATATTACGTTATATTATAAGGTATTTTCATTGATACACTACAAATTACCATATATTATAAGGTATTTTCAATGATACACTGCATAATACGTTATATCATAAGGTATTTTCAATGATACACTGCATATTACGTTATATTATAAGGTGTTTTCAATGATACACTACAAATTACCATATATTATAAGGTATTTTCAATGATACACTGCATATTATGGTATATTATAAGGTATTTTCAATGATACACTGCATATTACGTTATATTATAAGGTATTTTCATTGATACACTACAAATTACCATATATTATAAGGTATTTTCAATGATACACTGCATAATACGTTATATTATAAGGTATTTTCAATGATAAACTACTATATATTATAAGGTATTTTCAATGATAAGCTACTATATATTATAAGGTATTTTCAATGATGCACTGCATATTACGTTATATTATAAGCTTTTTCAATGGTAAACTACTATATATTATAAGGTGTTTTCAAAGATACACTGCATATTACGTTATATTATAAGGTATTTTCAATGACACACTGCATATTACGTTATATTATAAGGTATTTTCAATGATACACTGCATATTACGTTATATTATAAGGTATTTTCGATGATAGACTGCATATCACGTTATTTTTTAAGGTATTTTCAGAGATACACTGCATATTAAGTTATACTATACGGTATTTATACTGATAAACTACAAATTACTATATATTATAAGGTATTTTCAATGATTCACTGCATATTACGTTATATTATAATGTATTTCCAATGATACACTGCATATTACGTTATATTATAAGGTATTTTCATTGATACACTACAAATTACCATATATTATAAGGTATTTTCAATGATAAACTGCATATTATGATATATTATAAGGTATTTTCAATGATACACTGCATATTACGTTATATTATAATGTATTTTCAATGATACACTGCATAATACGTTATATTATAAGGTATTTTCAATGATAAACTAATATATATTATAAGGTATTTTCAATGATAAGCTACTATATATTATAAGGTATTTTCAATGATGCACTGCATATTACGTTATATTATAAGCTTTTTCAATGGTAAACTACTATATATTATAAGGTGTTTTCAAAGATACACTGCATATTACGTTATATTATAAGGTATTTTCAATGATACACTGCATATTACGTTATATTATAAGGTATTTGCAATGATACACTACATATTACGTTATATTATAAGGTATTTTCAATGATAAACTACTAAATATTATACGGTATTTTCAATGATACACTGCATATTACGTTATATTATAAGGTATTTTCAATGATACACTGCATATAACGTTATATTATAAGGTATTTTCAATGATACACTCCATATTACGTAATATTATAAGGTATTTTCTATGATACACTGCATATTACGTTATATTATATGGTATTTTCAATTGTAAACTACTATACATCATAAGGTATTTTCAATGATACACTGCATATGACGTTATATTATAAGGTATTTTCAATGATACACTGCATATTACGTTATATTATAAGGTGTTTTCAATGATACACTACAAATTACCATATATTATAAGGTATTTTCAATGATACACTGCATATTATGGTATATTATAAGGTATTTTCAATGATACACTGCATATTACGTGATATTATAAGGTGTTTTCAATGTTACACTGCATACTACGTTATATTATAAGGTATTTTCAATGATACACTGTATATTACGTTATATTATAAGGTATTTTCATTGATACACTACAAATTACCATATATTATAAGGTATTTTCAATGATACACTGCATAATACGTTATATAATAAGGTATTTTCAATGATAAACTACTATATATTATAAGGTATTTTCAATGATAAGCTACTATATATTATAAGGTATTTTCAATGATGCACTGCATATTACGTTATATTATAAGCTTTTATCAATGGTAAACTACTATATATTATAAGGTATTTTCAATCATAAACTACTATATATTATAAGGTATTTTCAAGGTTACACTGCATATTACGTTATGTTATAAGGTATTTTCATTGATACACTACAAATTACCATATATTATAAGGTATTTTCAATGATATACTGCATATTATGGTATATTATAAGGTATTTTCAATGATACACTGCATATTACGTTATATTATATGGTATTTTCAATTGTAAACTACTATATATCATAAGGTATTTTCAATGATACACTGCATATTACGTTATATTATAAGGTATTTTCAATGATAAACTACTATATATTATAAGGTATTTTCAATCATAAACTACTATATATTATAAGGTATTTTCAAGGTTACACTGCATATTACGTTATGTTATAAGGTATTTTCATTGATACACTACAAATTACCATATATTATAAGGTATTTTCAATGATATACTGCATATTATGGTATATTATAAGGTATTTTCAATGATACACTGCATATTACGTTATATTATATGGTATTTTCAATTGTAAACTACTATATATCATAAGGTATTTTCAATGATACACTGCATATTACGTTATATTATAAGGTATTTTCAATGACACACTGCATATTACGTTATATTATAAGGTATTTTCAATGATACACTGCATATTACGTTATATTATAAGGTATTTTCGATGATAGACTGCATATCACGTTATTTTATAAGGTATTTTCAGAGATACACTGCATATTAAGTTATACTATACGGTATTTATACTGATAAACTACAAATTACTATATATTATAAGGTATTTTCAATGATACACTGCATATTACGTTATATTATAAGGTATTTTCAATGATACACTGCATATTACGTTATATTATAATGTGTTTTCAATGATACACTACAAATTACCATATATTATAAGGTATTTTCAATGATACACTGCATATTATGGTATATTATAAGGTATTTTCAATGATACACTGCATATTTCGTTATATTATATGGTATTTTCAATTGTAAACTACTATATATCATAAGGTATTTTCAATGATACACTGCATATTACGTTATATTATAATGTGTTTTCAATGATACACTACAAATTACCATATATTATAAGGTATTTTCAATGATACACTGCATATTATGGTATATTATAAGGTATTTTCAATGATACACTGCCTATTTCGTTATATTATATGGTATTTTCAATTGTAAACTACTATATATCATAAGGTATTTTCAATGATACACTGCATATTACGTTATATTATAAGGTATTTTCAATGACACACTGCATATTACGTTATATTATAAGATATTTTCAATGATACACTGCATATTACGTTATATTATAAGGTGTTTTCAATGATACACTGCATATTACGTTATATTATAAGGTATTTTCAATGATAAACTACTATATATTATAAGGTATTTTCAATCATAAACTACTATATATTATAAGGTATTTTCAAGGTTACACTGCATATTACGTTATGTTATAAGGTATTTTCATTGATACACTACAAATTACCATCTATTATAAGGTATTTTCAATGATACACTGCATATTACGTTATATCATAAGGTATTTTCAATGATACTCTGCATATTACGTTATATTATAAGGTATTTTCAATGGTAAACTACTATATATTACAAGGTATTTTCAATGATACACTGCATATTACGTTATATTATAAGGTATTTTCAAAGACACAATGCATATTACGTTATATTATAAGGTATTTTCATTGATACACTACAAATTACCATATATTATAAGGTATTTTCAATGATACACTGCATATTACGTTATATCATAAGGTATTTTCAATGATACACTGCATATTACGTTATATTATAATGTGTTTTCAATGATACACTACAAATTACCATATATTATAAGGTATTTTCAATGATACACTGCATATTATGGTATATTATAAGGTATTTTCAATGATACACTGCATATTTCGTTATATTATATGGTATTTTCAATTGTAAACTACTATATATCATAAGGTATTTTCAATGATACACTGCATATTACGTTATATTATAAGGTATTTTCAATGACACACTGCATATTACGTTATATTATAAGGTATTTTCAATGATACACTGCATATTACGTTATATTATAAGGTATTTTCGATGATAGACTGCATATCACGTTATTTTTTAAGGTATTTTCAGAGATACACTGCATATTAAGTTATACTATACGGTATTTATACTGATAAACTACAAATTACTATATATTATAAGGTATTTTCAATGATTCACTGCATATTACGTTATATTATAATGTATTTCCAATGATACTCTGCATAATACGTTATATCATAAGGTATTTTCAATGATACACTGCATATTACGTTATATTATAAGGTGTTTTCAATGATAAACTGCATATTACGATATATTATAAGGTATTTTCAATGATAAACTACTACATATTATAAGGTATTTTCAATCATAAACTACTATATATTATAAGGTATTTTCAAGGTTACACTGCATATTACGTTATGTTATTAGGTATTTTCATTGATACACTACAAATTACCATATATTATAAGGTATTTTCAATGATATACTGCATATTATGGTATATTATAAGGTATTTTCAATGATACACTGCATATTACGTTATATTATATGGTATTTTCAATTGTAAACTACTATATATCATAAGGTATTTTCAATGATACACTGCATATTACGTTATATTATAAGGTATTTTCAATGACACACTGCATATTACGTTATATTATAAGGTATTTTCAATGATACACTGCATATTACGTTATATTATAAGGTATTTTCGATGATAGACTGCATATCACGTTATTTTATAAGGTATTTTCAGAGATACACTGCATATTAAGTTATACTATACGGTATTTATACTGATAAACTACAAATTACTATATATTATAAGGTATTTTCAATGATACACTGCATAATACGTTATATCATAAGGTATTTTCAATGATACACTGCATATTACGTTATATTATAAGGTATTTTCATTGATACACTGCATATTACGTTATATTATAAGGTATTTTCAATGATACACTGCATATTACGTTATATTATATGGTATTTTCAATTGTAAACTACTATACATCATAAGGTATTTTCAATGATACAATGCATATGACGTTATATTATAAGGTATTTTCAATGACACACTGCATATTACGTTATATTATAATGTATTTGCAATGATACACTGCATATTACGATATATTATATGGTATTTTCAATGATACACTGCATATTATGATATATTATAAGGTATTTTCAATGATACACAGCATATTACGTTATATTATATGGTATTTTTAATGATAAACTGCATATTATGATATATTATAAGGTATTTTCAATGATACACTGCATATTACGATATATTATATGGTATTTTTAATGATAAACTGCATATTATGATATATTATAAGGTATTTTGAATGATACACTGCATATTACGTTATATTATAATGTATTTTCATTGATACATTACAAATTACCATCTATTATAAGGTATTTTCAATGATACACTGCATATTACGTTATATCATAAGGTATTTTCAATGATACTCTGCATATTACGTTATATTATAAGGTCTTTTCAATGGTAAACTACTATATATTACAAGGTATTTTCAATGATACACTGCATATTACGTTATATTATAAGGTATTTTCAATGACACACTGCATATTACGTTATATTATAAGGTATTTTCAATGATACACTGCATATTACGTTATATTATAAGGTATTTTCGATGATAGACTGCATATCACGTTATTTTTTAAGGTATTTTCAGAGATACACTGCATATTAAGTTATACTATACGGTATTTATACTGATAAACTACAAATTACTATATATTATAAGGTATTTTCAATGATTCACTGCATATTACGTTATATTATAATGTATTTCCAATGATACTCTGCATAATACGTTATATCATAAAGTATTTTCAATGATACACTGCATATTACGTTATATTATAAGGTGTTTTCAATGATAAACTGCATATTATGATATATTATAAGGTATTTTCAATGATACACTGCATATTACGTTATATCATAATGTATTTTCAATGATACACTGCATAATACGTTATATTATAAGGTATTTTCAATGATAAACTACTATATATTATAAGGTATTTTCAATGATAAGCTACTATATATTATAAGGTATTTTCAATGATGCACTGCATATTACGTTATATTATAAGCTTTTTCAATGGTAAACTACTATATTTTATAAGGTGTTTTCAAAGATACACTGCATATTACGTTATATTATAAGGTATTTTCAATGATACACTGCATATTACGTTATATTATAAGGTATTTTCAATGATACACTACATATTACGTTATATTATAAGGTATTTTCAATGATAAACTACTAAATATTATACGGTATTTTCAATGATACACTGCATATTACGTTATATTATAAGGTATTTTCAATGATACACTGCATATAACGTTATATTATAAGGTATTTTCAATGATACACTCCATATTACGTAATATTATAAGGTATTTTCTATGATACACTGCATATTACGTTATATTATATGGTATTTTCAATTGTAAACTACTATACATCATAAGGTATTTTCAATGATACACTGCATATGACGTTATATTATAAGGTATTTTCAATGACACACTGCATATTACGTTATATTATAAGGTATTTGCAATGATACACTGCATATTACGATATATTATATTGGTATTTTCAATGATACATTGCATATTACGATATATTATAAGGTATTTTCAATGATACACTGCATATTACGTTATATTATAAGGTATTTTCGATGACACACTGCATATTACGTTATATTATAAGCTATTTTCAATGATACACTGCATATTACGTTATATTATAAGGTATTTTCATTGATACACTACAAATTACCATATATTATAAGGTATTTTCAATGATACACTGCATAATACGTTATATCATAAGGTATTTTCAATGATACACTGCATATTACGTTATATTATAAGGTGTTTTCAATGATACACTACAAATTACCATATATTATAAGGTATTTTCAATGATACACTGCATATTATGGTATATTATAAGGTATTTTCAATGATACACTGTATATTACGTTATATTATAAGGTATTTTCATTGATACACTACAAATTACCATATATTATAAGGTATTTTCAATGATACACTGCATAATACGTTATATTATAAGGTATTTTCAATGATAAACTACTATATATTATAAGGTATTTTCAATGATAAGCTACTATATATTATAAGGTATTTTCAATGATGCACTGCATATTACGTTATATTATAAGCTTTTTCAATGGTAAACTACTATATATTATAAGGTGTTTTCAAAGATACACTGCATATTACGTTATATTATAAGGTATTTTCAATGACACACTGCATATTACGTTATATTATAAGGTATTTTCAATGATACACTGCATATTACGTTATATTATAAGGTATTTTCGATGATAGACTGCATATCACGTTATTTTTTAAGGTATTTTCAGAGATACACTGCATATTAAGTTATACTATACGGTATTTATACTGATAAACTACAAATTACTATATATTATAAGGTATTTTCAATGAATCACTGCATATTACGTTATATTATAATGTATTTCCAATGATACACTGCATATTACGTTATATTATAAGGTATTTTCATTGATACACTACAAATTACCATATATTATAAGGTATTTTCAATGATAAACTGCATATTATGATATATTATAAGGTATTTTCAATGATACACTGCATATTACGTTATATTATAATGTATTTTCAATGATACACTGCATAATACGTTATATTATAAGGTATTTTCAATGATAAACTAATATATATTATAAGGTATTTTCAATGATAAGCTACTATATATTATAAGGTATTTTCAATGATGCACTGCATATTACGTTATATTATAAGCTTTTTCAATGGTAAACTACTATATATTATAAGGTGTTTTCAAAGATACACTGCATATTACGTTATATTATAAGGTATTTTCAATGATACACTGCATATTACGTTATATTATAAGGTATTTGCAATGATACACTACATATTACGTTATATTATAAGGTATTTTCAATGATAAACTACTAAATATTATACGGTATTTTCAATGATACACTGCATATTACGTTATATTATAAGGTATTTTCAATAATATACTGTATATTACGTTATATTATAAGGTATTTTCAGAGATACACCGCATATTACGTTATATTATAAGGTATTTTCAATGATACACTGCATATTACGTTGTATTGTAATGTATTTCTAATAATAAACTACAAATTACGACATATTATCAGGTATTTTCAATGATACACTGCATGTTACGTTATATTATAATCTATTTTCAGAGATACACTGCATATTACGTTATATTATGAGGTATTTTCTATGATACACTGCATATTACGCTACAATATGAGGTATTTTCAATGATACCCTGCATGTTACGTTATATTATAAGGTATTTTCAATGATACACTGCATATTACGACATATTATAAGGTATTTTTAATGATACACTGCATATTATGATATATTATAAGGTATTTTCAATGATACACTGCATATTACGTTATATTATAAGGTATTTTCATTGATACACTACAAATTACCATATATTATAAGGTATTTTCAATGATACACTGCATATTACGTTATATTATACGGTATTTTCAATGATACACTGCATATTACGTTATATTATAAGGTATTTTCAGAGACACACTGCATATTACGTTATATTATAAGGTGTTTTCAATGATACACTGCATATTACGGTATATTATAAGGTATTTACAATGATACACTGCATATTTCGTTATATTATTATCTATTTTCAGAGATACACAAAATATTGCGTTATATTATAAGGTATTTTCAATGATACACTGCATATTACGTTATATTATAAGGTATTTTCATTGATACACTACAAATTACCATCTATTATAAGGAATTTTCAATGATACACTGCATATTACGTTATATCATAAGGTATTTTCAATGATACTCTGCATATTACGTTATATTATAAGGTATTTTCAATGGTAAACTACTATATATTACAAGGTATTTTCAATGATACACTGTATATTACGTTATATTATAAGGTATTTTCATTGATACACTACAAATTACCATATATTATAAGGTATTTTCAATGATACACTGCATAATACGTTATATAATAAGGTATTTTCAATGATAAACTACTATATATTATAAGGTATTTTCAATGATAAGCTACTATATATTATAAGGTATTTTCAATGATGCACTGCATATTACGTTATATTATAAGCTTTTTCAATGGTAAACTACTATATATTATAAGGTATTTTCAATCATAAACTACTATATATTATAAGGTATTTTCAAGGTTACACTGCATATTACGTTATGTTATAAGGTATTTTCATTGATACACTACAAATTACCATATATTATAAGGTATTTTCAATGATATACTGCATATTATGGTATATTATAAGGTATTTTCAATGATACACTGCATATTACGACATATTATAAGGTATTTTCAATGATACACTGCATACTACGTAAAATTATAAGGCATTTCCACCGATACACTGCATATTACGTTATATTATAAGGTATTTTCAGAGATACACTGCATATTACGATATATTAAAGGTATTTTCAAAGGCACACTGCATATTACGTAATATTATAAGGTATTTACAATGATACACTGCATATTACGTTATATTATTATCTATTTTCAGAGATACACTGCATATTACATTATATTATGAGGTTTTTTCAATAATACTCTGCATATTATGTTATGTTATGAGGTATTTTCAGATATACACAGCATAATACGTTATATTATAAGGTATTTTTAATAATAAACTACAAATTACGACATATTATAAGGTATTTTCAATTAGACACTGCATATTACGACATATTTTAATTTATTTTCAATGATACACTGCATATTACGTTAGATTGTACGGCATTTTCACAGATACACTGCACATTACGTTATATTATTAGGTATTTTTATTAATATAATACATATTACGATATATTGTAAGGTATTTTCAATGATACACTACAAATTACGCTATATTATAAGGTATTTTCAATGATACACTGCAAGTTACGTTATATTATAATCTATTTTCAGAGATACACTGCATATTACGTAATATTATAAGGTATTTTCAATGGAACACTACATATTACGACATATTATAAGGTATTTTCAATGATACACTGCATATTACGGTATGTTATAATCTATTTTCAGAGATACACTGCATGTTACGTTATATTATGAGGTATTTTCAATAATATACTGTATATTACGTTATATTATAAGGTATTTTCAGAGATACACCGCATATTACGTTATATTATAAGGTATTTTCAATGATACACTGCATATTACGTTGTATTGTAATGTATTTTTAATAATAAACTACAAATTACGACATATTATCAGGTATTTTCAATGATACACTGCATGTTACGTTATATTATAATCTATTTTCAGAGATACACTGCATATTACGTTATATTATGAGGTATTTTCTATGATACACTGCATATTACGTTACAATATGAGGTATTTTCAATGATACCCTGCATGTTACGTTATATTATAAGGTATTTTCAATGATACACTGCATATTACGACATATTATAAGGTATTTTTAATGATACACTGCATATTATGATATATTATAAGGTATTTTCAATGATACACTGCATATTACGTTATATTATAAGGTATTTTCATTGATACACTACAAATTACCATATATTATAAGGTATTTTCAATGATACACTGCATATTACGTTATATTATAAGGTATTTTCAATGATACACTGCATATTACGTTATATTATAAGGTATTTTCAGAGACACACTGCATATTACGTTATATTATAAGGTGTTTTCAATGATACACTGCATATTACGGTATATTATAAGGTATTTACAATGATACACTGCATATTTCGTTATATTATTATCTATTTTCAGAGATACACAAAATATTGCGTTATATTATAAGGTATTTTCAATGATACACTGCATATTACGTTATATTATAAGGTATTTTCATTGATACACTACAAATTACCATCTATTATAAGGAATTTTCAATGATACACTGCATATTACGTTATATCATCAGGTATTTTCAATGATACTCTGCATATTACGTTATATTATAAGGTATTTTCAATGGTAAACTACTATATATTACAAGGTATTTTCAATGATACACTGCATATTACGTTATATTATAAGGTATTTTCAATGACACACTGCATATTACGTTATATTATAAGGTATTTTCATTGATACACTACAAATTACCATATATTATAAGGTATTTTCAATGATACACTGCATAATACGTTATATCATAAGGTATTTTCAATGATACACTGCATATTACGTTATATTATAAGGTGTTTTCAATGATACACTACAAATTACCATATATTATAAGGTATTTTCAATGATAAACTGCATATTATGATATATTATAAGGTATTTTCAATGATACACTGCATATTACGTTATATTACAAGGTATTTTCATTGATACACTACAAATTACAATCTATTATAAGGAATTTTCAATGATACACTGCATATTACGTTATATCATAAGGTATTTTCAATGACACACTGCATATTACGTTATATTATAAGGTATTTTCATTGATACACTACAAATTACCATATATTATAAGGTATTTTCAATGATACACTGCATAATACGTTATATCATAAGGTATTTTCAATGATACACTGCATATTACGTTATATTATAAGGTGTTTTCAATGATACACTACAAATTACCATATATTATAAGGTATTTTCAATGATACACTGCATATTATGGTATATTATAAGGTATTTTCAATGATACACTGCATATTTCGTTATATTATATGGTATTTTCAATTGTAAACTACTATATATCATAAGGTATTTTCAATGATACACTGCATATTACGTTATATTATAAGGTATTTTCAATGATACACTGCATATTACGTTATATTATAAGGTATTTTCAATGACACACTGCATATTACGTTATATTATAAGGTATTTTCAATGATACATAGCATATTACGTTATATTATAAGGTATTTTCGATGATAGACTGCATATCACGTTATTTTTTAAGGTATTTTCAGAGATACACTGCATATTAAGTTATACTATACGGTATTTGTACTGATAAACTACAAATTACTATATATTATAAGGTATTTTCAATGATTCACTGCATATTACGTTATATAATAATGTATTTCCAATGATACTCTGCATAATACGTTATATCATAAGGTATTTTCAATGATACACTGCATATTACGTTATATTATAAGGTGTTTTCAATGATACACTGCATATTACGTTATATTATAAGGTATTTTCAATGATAAACTACTATATATTATAAGGTATTTTCAATGATAAACTACTATATATTATAAGGTATTTTCAAGGTTACACTGCATATTACGTTATGTTATAAGGTATTTTCATTGATACACTACAAATTACCATATATTATAAGGTATTTTCAATGATACACTGCATAATACGTTATATCATAAGGTATTTTCAATGATACACTGCATATTACGTTATATTATAAGGTGTTTTCAATGATACACTACAAATTACCATATATTATAAGGTATTTTCAATGATACACTGCATATTACGTTATATTATAAGGTGTTTTCAATGATACACTACAAATTACCATATATTATAAGGTATTTTCAATGATAAACTGCATATTATGATATATTATAAGGTATTTTCAATGATACACTGCATATTACGTTATATTACAAGGTATTTTCATTGATACACTACAAATTACAATCTATTATAAGGAATTTTCAATGATACACTGCATATTACGTTATATCATAAGGTATTTTCAATGACACACTGCATATTACGTTATATTATAAGGTATTTTCATTGATACACTACAAATTACCATATATTATAAGGTATTTTCAATGATACACTGCATAATACGTTATATCATAAGGTATTTTCAATGATACACTGCATATTACGTTATATTATAAGGTGTTTTCAATGATACACTACAAATTACCATATATTATAAGGTATTTTCAATGATACACTGCATATTATGGTATATTATAAGGTATTTTCAATGATACACTGCATATTTCGTTATATTATATGGTATTTTCAATTGTAAACTACTATATATCATAAGGTATTTTCAATGATACACTGCATATTACGTTATATTATAAGGTATTTTCAATGATACACTGCATATTACGTTATATTATAAGGTATTTTCAATGACACACTGCATATTACGTTATATTATAAGGTATTTTCAATGATACATAGCATATTACGTTATATTATAAGGTATTTTCGATGATAGACTGCATATCACGTTATTTTTTAAGGTATTTCCAGAGATACACTGCATATTAAGTTATACTATACGGTATTTGTACTGATAAACTACAAATTACTATATATTATAAGGTATTTTCAATGATTCACTGCATATTACGTTATATAATAATGTATTTCCAATGATACTCTGCATAATACGTTATATCATAAGGTATTTTCAATGATACACTGCATATTACGTTATATTATAAGGTGTTTTCAATGATACACTGCATATTACGTTATATTATAAGGTATTTTCAATGATAAACTACTATATATTATAAGGTATTTTCAATGATAAACTACTATATATTATAAGGTATTTTCAAGGTTACACTGCATATTACGTTATGTTATAAGGTATTTTCATTGATACACTACAAATTACCATACATTATAAGGTATTTTCAATGATACACTGCATAATACGTTATATCATAAGGTATTTTCAATGATACACTGCATATTACGTTATATTATAAGGTGTTTTCAATGATACACTACAAATTACCATCTATTATAAGGAATTTTCAATGATACACTGCATATTACGTTATATCATCAGGTATTTTCAATGATACTCTGCATATTACGTTATATTATAAGGTATTTTCAATGGTAAACTACTATATATTACAAGGTATTTTCAATGATACACTGCATATTACGTTATATTATAAGGTATTTTCAATGACACACTGCATATTACGTTATATTATAAGGTATTTTCATTGATACACTACAAATTACCATATATTATAAGGTATTTTCAATGATACACTGCATAATACGTTATATCATAAGGTATTTTCAATGATACACTGCATATTACGTTATATTATAAGGTGTTTTCAATGATACACTACAAATTACCATATATTATAAGGTATTTTCAATGATACACTACATATTACGTTATATTATAAGGTATTTTCAATGATAAACTACTAAATATTATACGGTATTTTCAATGATACACTCCATATTACGTAATATTATAAGGTATTTTCAATGATACACTGCATATTTCGTTATATTATATGGTATTTTCAATTGTAAACTACTATACATCATAAGGTATTTTCAATGATACACTGCATATGACGTTTTATTATAAGGTATTTTCAATGACACACTGCATATTACGTTATATTATAATGTATTTGCAATGATACACTGCATATTACGATATATTATATGGTATTTTCAATGATACACTGCATATTATGATATATTATAAGGTATTTTCAATGATACACTGCATATTACGTTATATTATAAGGTATTTTCAATGGTACACTGCATATTACGTTATATTAATATATAAGGTATTTTCAATGATACACTGCATATAACGTTATATTATAAGGTATTTTCAATGATACACTCCATATTACGTAATATTATAAGGTATTTTCAATGATACACTGCATATTACGTTATATTATATGGTATTTTCAATTGTAAACTACTATACATCATAAGGTATTTTCAATGATACACTGCATATGACGTTATATTATAAGGTATTTTCAATGACACACTGCATATTACGTTATATTATAAGGTATTTGCAATGATACACTGCATATTACGATATATTATATGGTATTTTCAATGATACACTGCATATTATGATATATTATAAGGTATTTTCAATGATACACTGCATATTACGTTATATTATAAGGTATTTTCGATGACACACTGCATATTACGTTATATTATAAGCTATTTTCAATGATACACTGCATATTACGTTATATTATAAGGTATTTTCAATGATAAACTACTATATATTATAAGGTATTTTCAATGGTACACTGCATATTACGTTATATTATAAGGTATTTTCAATGATAAACTGCATATTATGGTATATTATAAGGTATTTTCAATGATACACTGCATATTACGTTATATTATAAGGTATTTTCATTGATACACTACAAATTACCATATATTATATGGTATTTTCAATGATACACTGCATAATACGTTATATCATAAGGTATTTTCAATGATACACTGCATATTACGTTATATTATAAGGTATTTTCAACGATACACTGCATATTACGTTATATTATAAGGTATTTTCATTGATACACTACAAATTACCATATATTATAATGTATTTTCAATGATAAACTGCATATTATGATATATTATAAGGTATTTTCAATGATACACTGCATATTACGTTATATTATAAGGTATTTTCAATGATAAACTACTATATATTATAAGGTATTTTCAATGATACACTGCATATTACTTTATATTATAAGGTATTTTCAATGATAAACTACTATATATTATAAGGTATTTTCAATGATACACTGCATATTACGTTATATTATAAGGTATTTTCAATGATAAACTGCATATTATGGTATATTATAAGGTATTTTCAATGATACACTGCATATTACGTTATATTAATATATAAGGTATTTTCAATGACACACTGCATATTACGTTATATTATAAGGTATTTTCAATGATACACTGCATATTACGAAATATTACATGGTATTTTCAATGATAAACTGCATATTATGATATATTATAAGGTATTTTGAATGATACACTGCATATTACGTTATATTATAAGGTATTTTCATTGATACACTACAAATTACCATCTATTATAAGGTATTTTCAATGATACACTGCATATTACGTTATATCATAAGGTATTTTCAATGATACTCTGCATATTACGTTATATTATAAGGTATTTTCGATGACACACTGCATATTACGTTATATTATAAGCGATTTTCAATGATACACTGCATATTACGTTATATTATAAGGTATTTTCAATGATAAACTACTATATATTATAAGGTATTTTCAATGGTACACTGCATATTACGTTATATTATAAGGTATTTTCAATGATAAACTGCATGTTATGGTATATTATAAGGTATTTTCAATGATACACTGCATAATACGTTATATCATAAGGTATTTTCAATGATACACTGCATATTACCATATATTATATGGTATTTTCAATGATACACTGCATAATACGTTATATCATAAGGTATTTTCAATGATACACTGCATATTACGTTATATTATAAGGTATTTTCAACGATACACTGCATATTACGTTATATTATAAGGTATTTTCAATGATACACTCCATATTACGTAATATTATAAGGTATTTTCAATGATACACTGCATATTACGTTATATTATATGGTATTTTCAATTGTAAACTACTATACATCATAAGGTATTTTCAATGCTACACTGCATATGACGTTATATTATAAGGTATTTTCAATGACACACTGCATATTACGTTATATTATAAGGTATTTGCAATGATACACTGCATATTACGATATATTATATGGTATTTTCAATGATACACTGCATATTATGATATATTATAAGGTATTTTCAATGATACACTGCATATTACGTTATATTATAAGGTATTTTCGATGACACACTGCATATTACGTTATATTATAAGCTATTTTCAATGATACACTGCATATTACGTTATATTATAAGGTATTTTCAATGATAAACTACTATATATTATAAGGTATTTTCAATGGTACACTGCATATTACGTTATATTATAAGGTATTTTCAATGATAAACTGCATATTATGGTATATTATAAGGTATTTTCAATGATACACTGCATATTACGTTATATTATAAGGTATTTTCATTGATACACTACAAATTACCATATATTATATGGTATTTTCAATGATACACTGCATAATACGTTATATCATAAGGTATTTTCAATGATACACTGCATATTACGTTATATTATAAGGTATTTTCAACGATACACTGCATATTACGTTATATTATAAGGTATTTTCATTGATACACTACATATTACCATATATTATAATGTATTTTCAATGATAAACTGCATATTATGATATATTATAAGGTATTTTCAATGATACACTGCATATTACGTTATATTATAAGGTATTTTCAATGATAAACTACTATATATTATAAGGTATTTTCAATGATACACTGCATATTACTTTATATTATAAGGTATTTTCAATGATAAACTACTATATATTATAAGGTATTTTCAATGATACACTGCATATTACGTTATATTATAAGGTATTTTCAATGATAAACTGCATATTATGGTATATTATAAGGTATTTTCAATGATACACTGCATATTACGTTATATTAATATATAAGGTATTTTCAATGACACACTGCATATTACGTTATATTATAAGGTATTTTCAATGATACACTGCATATTACGATATATTATATGGTATTTTCAATGATAAACTGCTTATTATGATATATTATAAGGTATTTTGAATGATACACTGCATATTACGTTATATTATAAGGTATTTTCATTGATACACTACAAATTACCATCTATTATAAGGTATTTTCAATGATACACTGCATATTACGTTATATTATAAGGTATTTTCGATGACACACTGCATATTACGTTATATTATAAGCGATTTTCAATGATACACTGCATATTACGTTATATTATAAGGTATTTTCAATGATAAACTACTATATATTATAAGGTATTTTCAATGGTACACTGCATATTACGTTATATTATAAGGTATTTTCAATGATAAACTGCATGTTATGGTATATTATAAGGTATTTTCAATGATACACTGCATAATACGTTATATCATAAGGTATTTTCAATGATACACTGCATATTACGTTATATTATAAGGTGTTTTCAATGATACACTACAAATTACCATATATTATAAGGTATTTTCAATGATAAACTACTAAATATTATACGGTATTTTCAATGACACACTGCATATTACGTTATATTATAATGTATTTGCAATGATACACTGCATATTACGATATATTATATGGTATTTTCAATGATACACTGCATATTATGATATATTATAAGGTATTTTCAATGATACACTGCATATTACGTTATATTATAAGGTATTTTCAATGGTACACTGCATATTACGTTATATTAATATATAAGGTATTTTCAATGATACACTGCATATAACGTTATATTATAAGGTATTTTCAATGATACACTCCATATTACGTAATATTATAAGGTATTTTCAATTATACACTGCATATTACGTTATATTATATGGTATTTTCAATTGTAAACTACTATACATCATAAGGTATTTTCAATGATACACTGCATATGACGTTATATTATAAGGTATTTTCAATGACACACTGCATATTACGTTATATTATAAGGTATTTGCAATGATACACTGCATATTACGATATATTATATGGTATTTTCAATGATACACTGCATATTATGATATATTATAAGGTATTTTCAATGATACACTGCATATTACGTTATATTATAAGGTATTTTCGATGACACACTGCATATTACGTTATATTATAAGCTATTTTCAATGATACACTGCATATTACGTTATATTATAAGGTATTTTCAATGATAAACTACTATATATTATAAGGTATTTTCAATGGTACACTGCATATTACGTTATATTATAAGGTATTTTCAATGATAAACTGCATATTATGGTATATTATAAGATATTTTCAATGATACACTGCATATTACGTTATATTATAAGGTATTTTCATTGATACACTACAAATTACCATATATTATATGGTATTTTCAATGATACACTGCATAATACGTTATATCATAAGGTATTTTCAATGATACACTGCATATTACGTTATATTATAAGGTATTTTCAACGATACACTGCATATTACGTTATATTATAAGGTATTTTCATTGATACACTACATATTACCATATATTATAATGTATTTTCAATGATAAACTGCATATTATGATATATTATAAGGTATTTTCAATGATACACTGCATATTACGTTATATTATAAGGTATTTTCAATGATAAACTACTATATATTATAAGGTATTTTCAATGATACACTGCATATTACTTTATATTATAAGGTATTTTCAATGATAAACTACTATATATTATAAGGTATTTTCAATGATACACTGCATATTACGTTATATTATAAGGTATTTTCAATGATAAACTGCATATTATGGTATATTATAAGGTATTTTCAATGATACACTGCATATTACGTTATATTAATATATAAGGTATTTTCAATGACACACTGCATATTACGTTATATTATAAGGTATTTTCAATGATACACTGCATATTACGATATATTATATGGTATTTTCAATGATAAACTGCTTATTATGATATATTATAAGGTATTTTGAATGATACACTGCATATTACGTTATATTATAAGGTATTTTCATTGATACACTACAAATTACCATCTATTATAAGGTATTTTCAATGATACACTGCATATTACGTTATATCATAAGGTATTTTCAATGATACACTGCATATTACGATATATTATATGGTATTTTCAATGATAAACTGCTTATTATGATATATTATAAGGTATTTTCAATGATACACTGCATATTACGTTATATTATAAGGTATTTTCAATGATAAACTACTATATATTATAAGGTATTTTCAATGGTACACTGCATATTACGTTATATTATAAGGTATTTTCAATGATAAACTGCATATTATGGTATATTATAAGGTATTTTCAATGATACACTGCATATTACGTTATATTATAATGTATTTTCATTGATACACTACAAATTACCATATATTATAAGGTATCTTCAATGATACACTGCATATTACGTTTTATTATAAGGTATTTTCAATGATACACTGCATATTACGTTATATTATAAGGTATTTTCAATGATACACTGCATATTACGTTATATTATAAGGTATTTTCAATGATAAACTACTATATATTATAAGGTATTTTCAATGATACACTACAAATTACGATATATTATAAGGTATTTTCAACGATACACTGCATATTACGTTATATTATAAGGTATTTTCATTGATACACTACAAATTACCATATATTATAATGTATTTTCAATGATAAACTGCATATTACTTTATATTATAAGGTATTTTCAATGATAAACTACTATATATTATAAGGTATTTTCAATGATACACTGCATATTACTTTATATTATAAGGTATTTTCAATGATAAACTACTATATATTATAAGGTATTTTCAATGATACACTGCATATTACGTTATATTATAAGGTATTTTCAATGATAAACTGCATATTATGGTATATTATAAGGTATTTTCAATGATACACTGCATATTACGTTATATTAATATATAAGGTATTTTCAATGACACACTGCATATTACGTTATATTATAAGGTATTTTCAATGATACACTGCATATTACGATATATTATATGGTATTTTCAATGATAAACTGCTTATTATGATATATTATAAGGTATTTTGAATGATACACTGCATATTACGTTATATTATAAGGTATTTTCATTGATACACTACAAATTACCATCTATTATAAGGTATTTTCAATGATACACTGCATATTACGTTATATCATAAGGTATTTTCAATGATACTCTGCATATTACGTTATATTATAAGGTATTTTCGATGACACACTGCATATTACGTTATATTATAAGCGATTTTCAATGATACACTGCATATTACGTTATATTATAAGGTATTTTCAATGATAAACTACTATATATTATAAGGTATTTTCAATGGTACACTGCATATTACGTTATATTATAAGGTATTTTCAATGATAAACTGCATATTATGGTATATTATAAGGTATTTTCAATGATACACTGCATATTACGTTATATTATAATGTATTTTCATTGATACACTACAAATTACCATATATTATAAGGTATCTTCAATGATACACTGCATATTACGTTTTATTATAAGGTATTTTCAATGATACACTGCATATTACGTTATATTATAAGGTATTTTCAATGATACACTGCATATTACGTTATATTATAAGGTATTTTCAATGATAAACTACTATATATTATAAGGTATTTTCAATGATACACTACAAATTACGATATATTATAAGGTATTTTCAACGATACACTGCATATTACGTTATATTATAAGGTATTTTCATTGATACACTACAAATTACCATATATTATAATGTATTTTCAATGATAAACTGCATATTATGATATATTATAAGGTATTTTCAATGATACACTGCATATTACGTTATATTATAAGGTATTTTCAATGATAAACTACTATATATTATAAGGTATTTTCAATGATACACTGCATATTACTTTATATTATAAGGTATTTTCAATGATAAACTACTATATATTATAAGGTATTTTCAATGATACACTGCATATTACGTTATATTATAAGGTATTTTCAATGATAAACTGCATATTATGGTATATTATAAGGTATTTTCAATGATACACTGCATATTACGTTATATTAATATATAAGGTATTTTCAATGACACACTGCATATTACGTTATATTATAAGGTATTTTCAATGATACACTGCATATTACGATATATTATATGGTATTTTCAATGATAAACGGCATATTATGATGTATTATAAGGTATTTTGAATGATACACTACAAATTACCATATATTATAATGTATTTTCAATGATAAACTGCATATTATGATATATTATAAGGTATTTTCAATGATACACTGCATATTACGTTATATTATAAGGTATTTTCATTGATACACTACAAATTACCATATATTATAAGGTATTTTCAATGATACACTGCATAATACGTTATATCATAAGGTATTTTCAATGATACACTGCATATTACGTTATATTATAATGTGTTTTCAATGATACACTACAAATTACCATATATTATAAGGTATTTTCAATGATACACTGCATATTATGGTATATTATAAGGTATTTTCAATGATACACTGCATATTTCGTTATATTATATGGTATTTTCAATTGTAAACTACTATATATCATAAGGTATTTTCAATGATACACTGCATATTACGTTATATTATAAGGTATTTTCAATGATAAACTGCATATTATGGTATATTATAAGGTATTTTCAATGATACACTGCATATTACGTTATATTAATATATAAGGTATTTTCAATGACACACTGCATATTACGTTATATTATAAGGTGTTTTCAATGATACACTGCATATTACGTTATATTATAAGGTATTTTCAATGATAAACTACTATATATTATAAGGTATTTTCAATCATAAACTACTATATATTATAAGGTATTTTCAAGGTTACACTGCATATTACGTTATGTTATAAGGTATTTTCATTGATACACTACAAATTACCATATATTATAAGGTATTTTCAATGATACACTACAAATTACCATATATTATAAGGTATTTTCAATGATACACTGCATATTATGGTATATTATAAGGTATTTTCAATGATACACTGCATATTACGTTATATTATATGGTATTTTCAATTGTAAACTACTATATATCATAAGGTATTTTCAATGATACACTGCATATTACGTTATATTATAAGGTATTTTCAATGACACACTGCATATTACGTTATATTATAAGGTATTTTCAATGATACACTGCATATTACGTTATATTATAAGGTATTTTCGATGATAGACTGCATATCACGTTATTTTATAAGGTATTTTCAGAGATACACTGCATATTAAGTTATACTATACGGTATTTATACTGATAAACTACAAATTACTATATATTATAAGGTATTTTCATTGATACACTACAAATTACCATATATTATAAGGTATTTTCAATGATAAACTGCATATTATGATATATTATAAGGTATTTTCAATGATACACTGCATATTACGTTATATTATAAGGTATTTTCAATGATAAACTACTATATATTATAAGGTATTTTCAATGATACACTGCATATTACGTGATATTATAAGGTGTTTTCAATGTTACACTGCATACTACGTTATATTATAAGGTATTTTCAATGATACACTGTATATTACGTTATATTATAAGGTATTTTCATTGATACACTACAAATTACCATATATTATAAGGTATTTTCAATGATACACTGCATATTACGTTATATCATAATGTATTTTCAGTGATACACTGCATAATACGTTATATTATAAGGTATTTTCAATGATAAACTACTATATATTATAAGGTATTTTCAATGATAAGCTACTATATATTATAAGGTATTTTCAATGATGCACTGCATATTACGTTATATTATAAGCTTTTTCAATGGTAAACTACTATATATTATAAGGTGTTTTCAAAGATACACTGCATATTACGTTATATTATAAGGTATTTTCAATGATACACTGCATATTACGTTATATTATAAGGTATTTTCAATGATACACTACATATTACGTTATATTATAAGGTATTTTCAATGATAAACTACTAAATATTATACGGTATTTTCAATGATACACTGCATATTACGTTATATTATAAGGTGTTTTCAATGATACACTACAAATTACCATATATTATAAGGTATTTTCAATGATACACTGCATAATACGTTATATCATAAGGTATTTTCAATGATACACTGCATATTACGTTATATTATAAGGTATTTTCAATGATAAACTACTATATATTATAAGGTATTTTCAATGATAAGCTACTATATATTATAAGGTATTTTCAATGATGCACTGCATATTACGTTATATTATAAGCTTTTTCAATGGTAAACTACTATATATTATAAGGTATTTTCAAAGATACACTGCATATTACGTTATATTATAAGGTATTTTCAATGATACACTGCATATTACGTTATATTATAAGGTATTTTCAATGATACACTGCATATAACGTTATATTATAAGGTATTTTCAATGATACACTGCATATTACGTTATATTATAAGGTATTTTCATTGATACACTACAAATTACCATCTATTATAAGGAATTTTCAATGATACACTGCATATTACGTTATATCATAAGGTATTTTCAATGATACTCTGCATATTACGTTATATTATAAGGTATTTTCAATGGTAAACTACTATATATTACAAGGTATTTTCAATGATACACTGCATATTACGTTATATTATAAGGTATTTTCAATGACACACTGCATATTACGTTATATTATAAGGTATTTTCATTGATACACTACAAATTACCATATATTATAAGGTATTTTCAATGATACACTGCATAATACGTTATATCATAAGGTATTTTCAATGATACACTGCATATTACGTTATATTATAAGGTGTTTTCAATGATACACTGCATATTACGTTATATTATAAGGTACTTTCGATGATAGACTGCATATCACGTTATTTTTTAAGGTATTTTCAGAGATACACTGCATATTAAGTTATACTATACGGTATTTATACTGATAAACTACAAATTACTATATATTATAAGGTATTTTCAATGATTCACTGCATATTACGTTATATAATAATGTATTTCCAATGATACTCTGCATAATACGTTATATCATAAGGTATTTTCAATGATACACTGCATATTACGTTATATTATAAGGTGTTTTCAATGATACACTGCATATTACGTTATATTATAAGGTATTTTCAATGATAAACTACTATATATTATAAGGTATTTTCAAGGTTACACTGCATATTACGTTATGTTATAAGGTATTTTCATTGATACACTACAAATTACCATATATTATAAGGTATTTTCAATGATACACTGCATAATACGTTATATCATAAGGTATTTTCAATGATACACTGCATATTACGTTATATTATAAGGTGTTTTCAATGATACACTACAAATTACCATATATTATAAGGTATTTTCAATGATACACTGCATAATACGTTATATCATAAGGTATTTTCAATGATACACTGCATATTACGTTATATTATAAGGTATTTTCATTGATACACTGCATATTACGTTATATTATAAGGTATTTTCAATGATACACTACATATTACGTTATATTATAAGGTATTTTCAATGATAAACTACTAAATATTATACGGTATTTTCAATGATACACTGCATATTACGTTATATTATAAGGTATTTTCAATGATACACTGCATATAACGTTATATTATAAGGTATTTTCAATGATACACTGCATATTACGTTATATTATAAGGTATTTTCATTGATACACTACAAATTACCATCTATTATAAGGAATTTTCAACGATACACTGCATATTACGTTATATCATAAGGTATTTTCAATGATACTCTGCATATTACGTTATATTATAAGGTATTTTCAATGGTAAACTACTATATATTACAAGGTATTTTCAATGATACACTGCATATTACGTTATATTATAAGGTATTTTCAATGACACACTGCATATTACGTTATATTATAAGGTATTTTCATTGATACACTACAAATTACCATATATTATAAGGTATTTTCAATGATACACTGCATAATACGTTATATCATAAGGTATTTTCAATGATACACTGCATATTACGTTATATTATAAGGTGTTTTCAATGATACACTACAAATTACCATATATTATAAGGTATTTTCAATGATACACTACATATTACGTTATATTATAAGGTATTTTCAATGATAAACTACTAAATATTATACGGTATTTTCAATGATACACTCCATATTACGTAATATTATAAGGTATTTTCAATGATACACTGCATATTACGTTATATTATATGGTATTTTCAATTGTAAACTACTATACATCATAAGGTATTTTCAATGATACACTGCATATGACGTTATATTATAAGGTATTTTCAATGACACACTGCATATTACGTTATATTATAATGTATTTGCAATGATACACTGCATATTACGATATATTATATGGTATTTTCAATGATACACTGCATATTATGATATATTATAAGGTATTTTCAATGATACACTGCATATTACGTTATATTATAAGGTATTTTCGATGACACACTGCATATTACGTTATATTATAAGCTATTTTCAATGATACACTGCATATTACGTTATATTATAAGGTATTTTCAATGATAAACTACTATATATTATAAGGTATTTTCAATGGTACACTGCATATTACGTTATATTAATATATAAGGTATTTTCAATGACACACTGCATATTACGTTATATTATAAGGTATTTTCAATGATACACTGCATATTACGATATATTATATGGTATTTTCAATGATACACTACAAATTACCATCTATTATAAGGTATTTTCAATGATACACTGCATATTACGTTATATCATAAGGTATTTTCAATGATACACTGCATATTACGTTATTTTTTAAGGTATTTTCAGAGATACACTGCATATTAAGTTATACTATACGGTATTTATACTGATAAACTACAAATTACTATATATTATAAGGTATTTTCAATGATTCACTGCATATTACGTTATATTATAATGTATTTCCAATGATACTCTGCATAATACGTTATATCATAAGGTATTTTCAATGATACACTGCATATTACGTTATATTATAAGGTGTTTTCAATGATACACTGCATATTACGTTATATTATAAGGTATTTTCAATGATAAACTACTATATATTATAAGGTATTTTCAATCATAAACTACTATATATTATAAGGTATTTTCAAGGTTACACTGCATATTACGTTATGTTATAAGGTATTTTCATTGATACACTACAAATTACCATCTATTATAAGGTATTTTCAATGATACACTGCATATTACGTTATATCATAAGGTATTTTCAATGATACTCTGCATATTACGTTATATTATAAGGTATTTTCAATGGTAAACTACTATATATTACAAGGTATTTTCAATGATACACTGCATATTACGTTATATTATAAGGTATTTTCAATGACACACTGCATATTACGTTATATTATAAGGTATTTTCGTTGATACACTACAAATTACCATATATTATAAGGTATTTTCAATGATACACTGCATAATACGTTATATCATAAGGTATTTTCAATGATACACTGCATATTACGTTATATTATAATGTGTTTTCAATGATACACTACAAATTACCATATATTATAAGGTATTTTCAATGATACACTGCATATTATGGTATATTATAAGGTATTTTCAATGATACACTGCATATTTCGTTATATTATATGGTATTTTCAATTGTAAACTACTATATATCATAAGGTATTTTCAATGATACACTGCATATTACGTTATATTATAAGGTATTTTCAATGACACACTGCATATTACGTTATATTATAAGGTATTTTCAATGATACACTGCATATAACGTTATATTATAAGGTATTTTCAATGGTACACTGCATATTACGTTATATTATAAGGTATTTTCAATGATAAACTGCATATTATGGTATATTATAAGGTATTTTCAATGATACACTGCATATTACGTTATATTATAAGGTATTTTCAATGACACACTGCATATTACGTTATATTATAAGGTATTTTCGTTGATACACTACAAATTACCATATATTATAAGGTATTTTCAATGATACACTGCATAATACGTTATATCATAAGGTATTTTCAATGATACACTGCATATTACGTTATATTATAATGTATTTCCAATGATACTCTGCATAATACGTTATATCATAAGGTATTTTCAATGATACACTGCATATTACGTTATATTATAAGGTATTTTCAATGACACACTGCATATTACGTTATATTATAAGGTATTTTCAATGATACACTGCATATTACGTTATATTATAAGGTATTTTCGATGATAGACTGCATATCACGTTATTTTTTAAGGTATTTTCAGAGATACACTGCATATTAAGTTATACTATACGGTATTTATACTGATAAACTACAAATTACTATATATTATAAGGTATTTTCAATGATTCACTGCATATTACGTTATATTATAATGTATTTCCAATGATACTCTGCATAATACGTTATATCATAAGGTATTTTCAATGATACACTGCATATTACGTTATATTATAAGGTGTTTTCAATGATACACTGCATATTACGTTATATTATAAGGTATTTTCAATGATAAACTACTATATATTATAAGGTATTTTCAATCATAAACTACTATATATTATAAGGTATTTTCATGGTTACACTGCATATTACGTTATGTTATAAGGTATTTTCATTGATACACTACAAATTACCATCTATTATAAGGTATTTTCAATGATACACTGCATATTACGTTATATCATAAGGTATTTTCAATGATACTCTGCATATTACGTTATATTATAAGGTATTTTCAATGGTAAACTACTATATATTACAAGGTATTTTCAATGATACACTGCATATTACGTTATATTATAAGGTATTTTCAATGACACACTGCATATTACGTTATATTATAAGGTATTTTCATTGATACACTACAAATTACCATATATTATAAGGTATTTTCAATGATACACTGCATAATACGTTATATCATAAGGTATTTTCAATGATACACTGCATATTACGTTATATTATAATGTGTTTTCAATGATACACTACAAATTACCATATATTATAAGGTATTTTCAATGATACACTGCATATTATGGTATATTATAAGGTATTTTCAATGATACACTGCATATTTCGTTATATTATATGGTATTTTCAATTGTAAACTACTATATATCATAAGGTATTTTCAATGATACACTGCATATTACGTTATATTATAAGGTATTTTCAATGACACACTGCATATTACGTTATATTATAAGGTATTTTCAATGATACACTGCATATTACGTTATATTATAAGGTATTTTCGATGATAGACTGCATATCACGTTATTTTTTAAGGTATTTTCAGAGATACACTGCATATTAAGTTATACTATACGGTATTTATACTGATAAACTACAAATTACTATATATTATAAGGTATTTTCAATGATTCACTGCATATTACGTTATATTATAATGTATTTCCAATGATACTCTGCATAATACGTTATATCATAAGGTATTTTCAATGATACACTGCATATTACGTTATATTATAAGGTGTTTTCAATGATACACTACAAATTACCATATATTATAAGGTATTTTCAATGATACACTGCATAATACGTTATATCATAAGGTATTTTCAATGATACACTGCATATTACGTTATATTATAAGGTATTTTCATTGATACACTGCATATTACGTTATATTATAAGGTATTTTCAATGATACACTACATATTACGTTATATTATAAGGTATTTTCAATGATAAACTACTAAATATTATACGGTATTTTCAATGATACACTGCATATTACGTTATATTATAAGGTATTTTCAATGATACACTGCATATAACGTTATATTATAAGGTATTTTCAATGATACACTGCATATTACGTTATATTATAAGGTATTTTCATTGATACACTACAAATTACCATCTATTATAAGGAATTTTCAACGATACACTGCATATTACGTTATATCATAAGGTATTTTCAATGATACTCTGCATATTACGTTATATTATAAGGTATTTTCAATGGTAAACTACTATATATTACAAGGTATTTTCAATGATACACTGCATATTACGTTATATTATAAGGTATTTTCAATGACACACTGCATATTACGTTATATTATAAGGTGTTTTCAATGATACACTACAAATTACCATATATTATAAGGTATTTTCAATGATACACTACATATTACGTTATATTATAAGGTATTTTCAATGATAAACTACTAAATATTATACGGTATTTTCAATGATACACTCCATATTACGTAATATTATAAGGTATTTTCAATGATACACTGCATATTACGTTATATTATATGGTATTTTCAATTGTAAACTACTATACATCATAAGGTATTTTCAATGATACACTGCATATGACGTTATATTATAAGGTATTTTCAATGACACACTGCATATTACGTTATATTATAATGTATTTGCAATGATACACTGCATATTACGATATATTATATGGTATTTTCAATGATACACTGCATATTATGATATATTATAAGGTATTTTCAATGATACACTGCATATTACGTTATATTATAAGGTATTTTCGATGACACACTGCATATTACGTTATATTATAAGCTATTTTCAATGATACACTGCATATTACGTTATATTATAAGGTATTTTCAATGATAAACTACTAAATATTATAAGGTATTTTCAATGGTACACTGCATATTACGTTATATTAATATATAAGGTATTTTCAATGACACACTGCATATTACGTTATATTATAAGGTATTTTCAATGATACACTGCATATTACGATATATTATATGGTATTTTCAATGATACACTACAAATTACCATCTATTATAAGGTATTTTCAATGATACACTGCATATTACGTTATATCATAAGGTATTTTCAATGATACACTGCATATTACGTTATATTATAAGGTATTTTCAACGATACACTGCATATTACGTTATATTATAAGGTATTTTCAATGATACACTGCATATAACGTTATATTATAAGGTATTTTCAATGGTACACTGCATATTACGTTATATTATAAGGTATTTTCAATGATAAACTGCATATTATGGTATATTATAAGGTATTTTCAATGATACACTGCATATTACGTTATATTATAAGGTATTTTCATTGATACACTACAAATTACCATATATTATAATGTATTTTCAATGATAAACTGCATATTATGATATATTATAAGGTATTTTCAATGATACACTGCATATTACGTTATATTATAAGGTATTTTCAATGATAAACTACTATATATTATAAGGTATTTTCAATGATACACTGCATATTACGTTATATTATAAGGTATTTTCAATGACACACTGCATATTACGTTATATTATAAGGTATTTTCATTGATACACTACAAATTACCATATATTATAAGGTATTTTCAATGATACACTGCATAATACGTTATATCATAAGGTATTTTCAATGATACACTGCATATTACGTTATATTATAATGTGTTTTCAATGATACACTACAAATTACCATATATTATAAGGTATTTTCAATGATACACTGCATATTATGGTATATTATAAGGTATTTTCAATGATACACTGCATATTTCGTTATATTATATGGTATTTTCAATTGTAAACTACTATATATCATAAGGTATTTTCAATGATACACTGCATATTACGTTATATTATAAGGTATTTTCAATGACACACTGCATATTACGTTATATTATAAGGTATATTCAATGATACACTGCATATTACGTTATATTATAAGGTATTTTCGATGATAGACTGCATATCACGTTATTTTTTAAGGTATTTTCAGAGATACACTGCATATTAAGTTATACTATACGGTATTTATACTGATAAACTACAAATTACTATATATTATAAGGTATTTTCAATGATTCACTGCATATTACGTTATATTATAATGTATTTCCAATGATACTCTGCATAATACGTTATATCATAAGGTATTTTCAATGATACACTGCATATTACGTTATATTATAAGGTGTTTTCAATGATACACTGCATATTACGTTATATTATAAGGTATTTTCAATGATAAACTACTATATATTATAAGGTATTTTCAATCATAAACTACTATATATTATAAGGTATTTTCAAGGTTACACTGCATATTACGTTATGTTATAAGGTATTTTCATTGATACACTACAAATTACCATCTATTATAAGGTATTTTCAATGATACACTGCATATTACGTTATATCATAAGGTATTTTCAATGATACTCTGCATATTACGTTATATTATAAGGTATTTTCAATGGTAAACTACTATATATTACAAGGTATTTTCAATGATACACTGCATATTACGTTATATTATAAGGTATTTTCAATGACACACTGCATATTACGTTATATTATAAGGTATTTTCATTGATACACTACAAATTACCATATATTATAAGGTATTTTCAATGATACACTGCATAATACGTTATATCATAAGGTATTTTCAATGATACACTGCATATTACGTTATATTATAATGTGTTTTCAATGATACACTACAAATTACCATATATTATAAGGTATTTTCAATGATACACTGCATATTTCGTTATATTATATGGTATTTTCAATTGTAAACTACTATATATCATAAGGTATTTTCAATGATACACTGCATATTACGTTATATTATAAGGTATTTTCAATGACACACTGCATATTACGTTATATTATAAGGTATTTTCAATGATACACTGCATATTACGTTATATTATAAGGTATTTTCGATGATAGACTGCATATCACGTTATTTTTTAAGGTATTTTCAGAGATACACTGCATATTAAGTTATACTATACGGTATTTATACTGATAAACTACAAATTACTATATATTATAAGGTATTTTCAATGATACACTGCATAATACGTTATATCATAAGGTATTTTCAATGATACACTGCATATTACGTTATATTATAAGGTATTTTCATTGATACACTGCATATTACGTTATATTATAATGTATTTCCAATGATACTCTGCATAATACGTTATATCATAAGGTATTTTCAATGATACACTGCATATTACGTTATATTATAAGGTGTTTTCAATGATACACTGCATATTACGTTATATTATAAGGTATTTTCAATGATAAACTACTATATATTATAAGGTATTTTCAATCATAAACTACTATATATTATAAGGTATTTTCAAGGTTACACTGCATATTACGTTATGTTATAAGGTATTTTCATTGATACACTACAAATTACCATCTATTATAAGGTATTTTCAATGATATACTGCATATTATGGTATATTATAAGGTATTTTCAATGATACACTGCATATTACGTTATATTATATGGTATTTTCAATTGTAAACTACTATATATCATAAGGTATTTTCAATGATACACTGCATATTACGTTATATTATAAGGTATTTTCAATGACACACTGCATATTACGTTATATTATAAGGTATTTTCAATGATACACTGCATATTACGTTATATTATAAGGTATTTTCGATGATAGACTGCATATCACGTTATTTTATAAGGTATTTTCAGAGATACACTGCATATTAAGTTATACTATACGGTATTTATACTGATAAACTACAAATTACTATATATTATAAGGTATTTTCAATGATACACTGCATAATACGTTATATCATAAGGTATTTTCAATGATACACTGCATATTACGTTATATTATAAGGTATTTTCATTGATACACTGCATATTACGTTATATTATAAGGTATTTTCAATGATACACTACATATTACGTTATATTATAAGGTATTTTCAATGATAAACTACTAAATATTATACGGTATTTTCAATGATACACTGCATATTACGTTATATTATAAGGTATTTTCAATGATACACTGCATATAACGTTATATTATAAGGTATTTTCAATGATACACTGCATATTACGTTATATTATAAGGTATTTTCATTGATACACTACAAATTACCATCTATTATAAGGAATTTTCAATGATACACTGCATATTACGTTATATCATAAGGTATTTTCAATGATACTCTGCATATTACGTTATATTATAAGGTATTTTCAATGGTAAGCTACTATATATTACAAGGTATTTTCAATGATACACTGCATATTACGTTATATTATAAGGTATTTTCAATGACACACTGCATATTACGTTATATTATAAGGTATTTTCATTGATACACTACAAATTACCATATATTATAAGGTATTTTCAATGATACACTGCATAATACGTTATATCATAAGGTATTTTCAATGATACACTGCATATTACGTTATATTATAAGGTATTTTCAATGACACACTGCATATTACGTTATATTATAATGTATTTGCAATGATACACTGCATATTACGATATATTATATGGTATTTTCAATGATACACTGCATATTACGTTATATTATAAGGTATTTTCAATGATAAACTACTAAATATTATACGGTATTTTCAATGATACACTCCATATTACGTAATATTATAAGGTATTTTCAATGATACACTGCATATTACGTTATATTATATGGTATTTTCAATTGTAAACTACTATACATCATAAGGTATTTTCAATGATACACTGCATATGACGTTATATTATAAGGTATTTTCAATGACACACTGCATATTACGTTATATTATAATGTATTTGCAATGATACACTGCATATTACGATATATTATATGGTATTTTCAATGATACACTGCATATTATGATATATTATAAGGTATTTTCAATGATACACTGCATATTACGTTATATTATAAGGTATTTTCGATGACACACTGCATATTACGTTATATTATAAGCTATTTTCAATGATACACTGCATATTACGTTATATTATAAGGTATTTTCAATGATAAACTACTATATATTATAAGGTATTTTCAATGGTACACTGCATATTACGTTATATTAATATATAAGGTATTTTCAATGACACACTGCATATTACGTTATATTATAAGGTATTTTCAATGATACACTGCATATTACGATATATTATATGGTATTTTCAATGATACACTACAAATTACCATCTATTATAAGGTATTTTCAATGATACACTGCATATTACGTTATATCATAAGGTATTTTCAATGATACATTGCATATTACGTTATATTATAAGGTATTTTCAACGATACACTGCATATTACGTTATATTATAAGGTATTTTCAATGATACACTGCATATAACGTTATATTATAAGGTATTTTCAATGGTACACTGCATATTACGTTATATTATAAGGTATTTTCAATGATAAACTGCATATTATGGTATATTATAAGGTATTTTCAATGATACACTGCATATTACGTTATATTATAAGGTATTTTCATTGATACACTACAAATTACCATATATTATATGGTATTTTCAATGATACACTGCATAATACGTTATATCATAAGGTATTTTCAATGATACACTGCATATTACGTTATATTATAAGGTATTTTCAATGATAAACTACTATATATTATAAGGTATTTTCAATGATACACTGCATATTACGTTATATTATAAGGTATTTTCAATGACACACTGCATATTACGTTATATTATAAGGTATTTTCATTGATACACTACAAATTACCATATATTATAAGGTATTTTCAATGATACACTGCATATTATGGTATATTATAAGGTATTTTCAATGATACACTGCATATTATGGTATATTATAAGGTATTTTCAATGATACACTGCATATTTCGTTATATTATTTGGTATTTTCAATTGTAAACTACTATATATCATAAGGTATTTTCAATGATACACTGCATATTACGTTATATTATAAGGTATTTTCAATGACACACTGCATATTACGTTATATTATAAGGTATTTTCAATGATACACTGCATATTACGTTATATTATAAGGTATTTTCGATGATAGACTGCATATCACGTTATTTTTTAAGGTATTTTCAGAGATACACTGCATATTAAGTTATACTATACGGTATTTATACTGATAAACTACAAATTACTATATATTATAAGGTATTTTCAATGATTCACTGCATATTACGTTATATTATAATGTATTTCCAATGATACTCTGCATAATACGTTATATCATAAGGTATTTTCAATGATACACTGCATATTACGTTATATTATAAGGTGTTTTCAATGATACACTGCATATTACGTTATATTATAAGGATTTTCAATGATAAACTACTATATATTATAAGGTATTTTCAATCATAAACTACTATATATTATAAGGTATTTTCAAGGTTACACTGCATATTACGTTATGTTATAAGGTATTTTCATTGATACACTACAAATTACCATCTATTATAAGGTATTTTCAATGATACACTGCATATTACGTTATATCATAAGGTATTTTCAATGACACACTGCATATTACGTTATATTATAAGGTATTTTCATTGATACACTACAAATTACCATATATTATAAGGTATTTTCAATGATACACTGCATAATACGTTATATCACAAGGTATTTTCAATGATACACTGCATATTACGTTATATTATAATGTGTTTTCAATGATACACTACAAATTACCATATATTATAAGGTATTTTCAATGATACACTGCATATTATGGTATATTATAAGGTATTTTCAATGATACACTGCATATTTCCTTATATTATATGGTATTTTCAATTGTAAACTACTATATATCATAAGGTATTTTCAATGATACACTGCATATTACGTTATATTATAAGGTATTTTCAATGACACACTGCATATTACGTTATATTATAAGGTATTTTCAATGATACACTGCATATTACGTTATATTATAAGGTATTTTCGATGATAGACTGCATATCACGTTATTTTTTAAGGTATTTTCAATGATACACTGCATATTATGATATATTATAAGGTATTTTCAATGATACACTGCATATTACGTTATATTATAAGGTATTTTCGATGACACACTGCATATTACGTTATATTATAAGCTATTTTCAATGATACACTGCATATTACGTTATATTATAAGGTATTTTCAATGATAAACTACTATATATTATAAGGTATTTTCAATGGTACACTGCATATTACGTTATATTAATATATAAGGTATTTTCAATGACACACTGCATATTACGTTATATTATAAGGTATTTTCAATGATACACTGCATATTACGATATATTATATGGTATTTTCAATGATACACTACAAATTACCATCTATTATAAGGTATTTTCAATGATACACTGCATATTACGTTATATCATAAGGTATTTCCAATGATACTCTGCATAATACGTTATATCATAAGGTATTTTCAATGATACACTGCATATTACGTTATATTATAAGGTGTTTTCAATGATACACTGCATATTACGTTATATTATAAGGTATTTTCAATGATAAACTACTATATATTATAAGGTATTTTCAATCATAAACTACTATATATTATAAGGTATTTTCAAGGTTACACTGCATATTACGTTATGTTATAAGGTATTTTCATTGATACACTACAAATTACCATATATTATAAGGTATTTTCAATGATATACTGCATATTATGGTATATTATAAGGTATTTTCAATGATACACTGCATATTACGTTATATTATATGGTATTTTCAATTGTAAACTACTATATATCATAAGGTATTTTCAATGATACACTGCATATTACGTTATATTATAAGGTATTTTCAATGACACACTGCATATTACGTTATATTATAAGGTATTTTCAATGATACACTGCATATTACGTTATATTATAAGGTATTTTCGATGATAGACTGCATATCACGTTATTTTATAAGGTATTTTCAGAGATACACTGCATATTAAGTTATACTATACGGTATTTATACTGATAAACTACAAATTACTATATATTATAAGGTATTTTCAATGATACACTGCATATTACGTTATATTATAAGGTATTTTCAATGACACACTGCATATTACGTTATATTATAAGGTATTTTCAATGATACACTGCATATTACGTTATATTATAAGGTATTTTCGATGATAGACTGCATATCACGTTATTTTTTAAGGTATTTTCAGAGATACACTGCATATTAAGTTATACTATACGGTATTTATACTGATAAACTACAAATTACTATATATTATAAGGTATTTTCAATGATTCACTGCATATTACGTTATATTATAATGTATTTCCAATGATACTCTGCATAATACGTTATATCATAAGGTATTTTCAATGATACACTGCATATTACGTTATATTATAAGGTGTTTTCAATGATACACTGCATATTACGTTATATTATAAGGTATTTTCAATGATAAACTACTAAATATTATACGGTATTTTCAATGATACACTGCATATTACGTTATATTATAAGGTATTTTCAATGATACACTGCATATAACGTTATATTATAAGGTATTTTCAATGATACACTGCATATTACGTTATATTATAAGGTATTTTCATTGATACACTACAAATTACCATCTATTATAAGGAATTTTCAATGATACACTGCATATTACGTTATATCATAAGGTATTTTCAATGATACTCTGCATATTACGTTATATTATAAGGTATTTTCAATGGTAAACTACTATATATTACAAGGTATTTTCAATGATACACTGCATATTACGTTATATTATAAGGTATTTTCAATGACACACTGCATATTACGTTATATTATAAGGTATTTTCATTGATACACTACAAATTACCATATATTATAAGGTATTTTCAATGATACACTGCATAATACGTTATATCATAAGGTATTTTCAATGATACACTGCATATTACGTTATATTATAAGGTGTTTTCAATGATACACTACAAATTACCATATATTATAAGGTATTTTCAATGATACACTACATATTACGTTATATTATAAGGTATTTTCAATGATAAACTACTAAATATTATACGGTATTTTCAATGATACACTCCATATTACGTAATATTATAAGGTATTTTCAATGATACACTGCATATTACGTTATATTATATGGTATTTTCAATTGTAAACTACTATACATCATAAGGTATTTTCAATGATACAATGCATATGACGTTATATTATAAGGTATTTTCAATGACACACTGCATATTACGTTATATTATAATGTATTTGCAATGATACACTGCATATTACGATATATTATATGGTATTTTCAATGATACACTGCATATTATGATATATTATAAGGTATTTTCAATGATACACTGCATATTACGTTATATTATAAGGTATTTTCGATGACACACTGCATATTACGTTATATTATAAGCTATTTTCAATGATACACTGCATATTACGTTATATTATAAGGTACTTTCAATGATAAACTACTATATATTATAAGGTATTTTCAATGGTACACTGCATATTACGTTATATTAATATATAAGGTATTTTCAATGACACACTGCACATTACGTTATATTATAAGGTATTTTCAATGATACACTGCATATTACGATATATTATATGGTATTTTCAATGATACACTACAAATTACCATCTATTATAAGGTATTTTCAATGATACACTGCATATTACGTTATATCATAAGGTATTTTCAATGATACACTGCATATTACGTTATATTATAAGGTATTTTCAACGATACACTGCATATTACGTTATATTATAAGGTATTTTCAATGATACACTGCATATAACGTTATATTATAAGGTATTTTCAATGGTACACTGCATATTACGTTATATTATAAGGTATTTTCAATGATAAACTGCATATTATGGTATATTATAAGGTATTTTCAATGATACACTGCATATTACGTTATATTATAAGGTATTTTCATTGATACACTACAAATTACCATATATTATATGGTATTTTCAATGATACACTGCATAATACGTTATATCATAAGGTATTTTCAATGATACACTGCATATTACGTTATATTATAAGGTATTTTCAACGATACACTGCATATTACGTTATATTATAAGGTATTTTCATTGATACACTACAAATTACCATATATTATAATGTATTTTCAATGATAAACTGCATATTATGATATATTATAAGGTATTTTCAATGATACACTGCATATTACGTTATATTATAAGGTATTTTCAATGATAAACTACTATATATTATAAGGTATTTTCAATGATACACTGCATATCACTTTATATTATAAGGTATTTTCAATGATAAACTACTATATATTATAAGGTATTTTCAATGATACACTGCATATTACGTTATATTATAAGGTATTTTCAATGATAAACTGCATATTATGGTATATTATAAGGTATTTTCAATGATACACTGCATATTACGTTATATTAATATATAAGGTATTTTCAATGACACACTGCATATTACGTTATATTATAAGGTATTTTCAATGATACACTGCATATTACGATATATTATATGGTATTTTCAATGATAAACTGCATATTATGATATATTATAAGGTATTTTGAATGATACACTGCATATTACGTTATATTATAAGGTATTTTCATTGATACATTACAAATTACCATCTATTATAAGGTATTTTCAATGATACACTGCATATTACGTTATATCATAAGGTATTTTCAATGATACTCTGCATATTACGTTATATTATAAGGTATTTTCAATGACACACTGCATATTACGTTATATTATAAGGTATTTTCATTGATACACTACAAATTTCCATATATTATAAGGTATTTTCAATGATACACTGCATAATACGTTATATCATAAGGTATTTTCAATGATAAACTGCATATTATGGTATATTATAAGGTATTTTCAATGATACACTGCATATTACGTTATATTATAAGGTGTTTTCATTGATACACTACAAATTACCATATATTATATGGTATTTTCAATGATACACTGCATAATACGTTATATCATAAGGTATTTTCAATGATACACTGCATATTACGTTATATTATAAGGTATTTTCAACGATACACTGCATATTACGTTATATTATAAGGTATTTTCATTGATACACTACAAATTACCATATATTATAATGTATTTTCAATGATAAACTGCATATTATGATATATTATAAGGTATTTTCAATGATACACTGCATATTCCGTTATATTATAAGGTATTTTCAATGATAAACTACTATATATTATAAGGTATTTTCAATGATACACTGCATATTACTTTATATTATAAGGTATTTTCAATGATAAACTACTATATATTATAAGGTATTTTCAATGATACACTGCATATTACGTTATATTATAAGGTATTTTCAATGATAAACTGCATATTATGGTATATTATAAGGTATTTTCAATGATACACTGCATATTACGTTATATTAATATATAAGGTATTTTCAATGACACACTGCATATTACGTTATATTATAAGGTATTTTCAATGATACACTGCATATTACGATATATTATAAGGTATTTTCATTGATACATTACAAATTACCATCTATTATAAGGTATTTTCAATGATACACTGCATATTACGTTATATCATAAGGTATTTTCAATGATACTCTGCATATTACGTTATATTATAAGGTATTTTCAATGGTAAACTACTATATATTACAAGGTATTTTCAATGATACACTGCATATTACGTTATATTATAAGGTATTTTCAATGACACACTGCATATTACGTTATATTATAAGGTATTTTCATTGATACACTACAAATTTCCATATATTATAAGGTATTTTCAATGATACACTGCATAATACGTTATATCATAAGGTATTTTCAATGATACACTGCATATTACGTTATATTATAATGTGTTTTCAATGATACACTACAAATTACCATATATTATAAGGTATTTTCAATGATACACTGCATATTATGGTATATTATAAGGTATTTTCAATGATACACTGCATATTACGTTATATTATAAGGTATTTTCAATTGTAAACTACTATATATCATAAGGTATTTTCAATGATACACTGCATATTACGTTATATTATAAGGTATTTTCAATGACACACTGCATATTACGTTATATTATAAGGTATTTTCAATGATACACTGCATATTACGTTATATTATAAGGTATTTTCGATGATAGACTGCATATCACGTTATTTTTTAAGGTATTTTCAGAGATACACTGCATATTAAGTTATACTATACGGTATTTATACTGATAAACTACAAATTACTATATATTATAAGGTATTTTCAATGATTCACTGCATATTACGTTATATTATAATGTATTTCCAATGATACTCTGCATAATACGTTATATCATAAGGTATTTTCAATGATACACTGCATATTACGTTATATTATAAGGTATTTTCAATGATACACTGCATATTACGTTATATTATAAGGTATTTTCAATGATAAACTACTATATATTATAAGGTATTTTCAATCATAAACTACTATATATTATAAGGTATTTTCAAGGTTACACTGCATATTACGTTATGTTATAAGGTATTTTCATTGATACACTACAAATTACCATCTATTATAAGGTATTTTCAATGATACACTGCATATTACGTTATATCATAAGGTATTTTCAATGATACTCTGCATATTACGTTATATTATAAGGTATTTTCAATGGTAAACTACTATATATTACAAGGTATTTTCAATGATACACTGCATATTACGTTATATTATAAGGTATTTTCAATGACACACTGCATATTACGTTATATTATAAGGTATTTTCAATGATACACTACAAATTACCATATATTATAAGGTATTTTCAATGATACACTGCATAATACGTTATATCATAAGGTATTTTCAATGATACACTGCATATTACGTTATATTATAATGTGTTTTCAATGATACACTACAAATTACCATATATTATAAGGTATTTTCAATGATACACTGCATATTATGGTATATTATAAGGTATTTTCAATGATACACTGCATATTTCGTTATATTATATGGTATTTTCAATTGTAAACTACTATATATCATAAGGTATTTTCAATGATACACTGCATATTACGTTATATTATAAGGTATTTTCAATGACACACTGCATATTACGTTATATTATAAGGTATTTTCAATGATACACTGCATATTACGTTACATTATAAGGTATTTTCGATGATAGACTGCATATCACGTTATTTTTTAAGGTATTTTCAGAGATACACTGCATATTAAGTTATACTATACGGTATTTATACTGATAAACTACAAATTACTATATATTATAAGGTATTTTCAATGATTCACTGCATATTACGTTATATTATAATGTATTTCCAATGATACTCTGCATAATACGTTATATCATAAGGTATTTTCAATGATACACTGCATATTACGTTATATTATAAGGTGTTTTCAATGATACACTGCATATTACGTTATATTATAAGGTATTTTCCATGATAAACTACTATATATTATAAGGTATTTTCAATCATAAACTACTATATATTATAAGGTATTTTCAAGGTTACACTGCATATTACGTTATGTTATAAGGTATTTTCATTGATACACTACAAATTACCATCTATTATAAGGTATTTTCAATGATACACTGCATATTACGTTATATCATAAGGTATTTTCAATGATACTCTGCATATTACGTTATATTATAAGGTATTTTCAATGGTAAACTACTATATATTATAAGGTATTTTCAATGATACACTGCATATTACGTTATATTATAAGGTATTTTCAATGACACACTGCATATTACGTTATATTATAAGGTATTTTCATTGATACACTACAAATTTCCATATATTATAAGGTATTTTCAATGATACACTGCATAATACGTTATATCATAAGGTATTTTCAATGATACACTGCATATTACGTTATATTATAATGTGTTTTCAATGATACACTACAAATTACCATATATTATAAGGTATTTTCAATGATACACTGCATATTATGGTATATTATAAGGTATTTTCAATGATACACTGCATATTTCGTTATATTATATGGTATTTTCAATTGTAAACTACTATATATCATAAGGTATTTTCAATGATACACTGCATATTACGTTATATTATAAGGTATTTTCAATGATACACTGCATATTACGTTATATTATAAGGTATTTTCAATGATACACTGCATATTACGTTATATTATAAGGTATTTTCGATGATAGACTGCATATCACGTTATTTTTTAAGGTATTTTCAGAGATACACTGCATATTAAGTTATACTATACGGTATTTATACTGATAAACTACAAATTACTATATATTATAAGGTATTTTCAATGATTCACTGCATATTACGTTATATTATAATGTATTTCCAATGATACTCTGCATAATACGTTATATCATAAGGTATTTTCAATGATACACTGCATATTACGTTATATTATAAGGTGTTTTCAATGATACACTGCATATTACGTTATATTATAAGGTATTTTCAATGATAAACTACTATATATTATAAGGTATTTTCAATCATAAACTACTATATATTATAAGGTATTTTCAAGGTTACACTGCATATTACGTTATGTTATAAGGTATTTTCATTGATACACTACAAATTACCATATATTACAAGGTATTTTCAATGATACACTGCATATTACGTTATATCATACGGTATTTTCAATGATATTATAAGGTATTTTCAATGGTAAACTACTATATATTACAAGGTATTTTCAATGATACACTGCATATTACGTTATATTATAAGGTATTTTCAATGACACACTGCATATTACGTTATATTATAAGGTATTTTCATTGATACACTACAAATTACCATATATTATAAGGTATTTTCAATGATACACTGCATAATACGTTATATCATAAGGTATTTTCAATGATACACTGCATATTACGTTATATTATAATGTGTTTTCAATGATACACTACAAATTACCATATATTATAAGGTATTTTCAATGATACACTGCATATTATGGTATATTATAAGGTATTTTCAATGATACACTGCATATTTCGTTATATTATATGGTATTTTCAATTGTAAACTACTATATATCATAAGGTATTTTCAATGATACACTGCATATTACGTTATATTATAAGGTATTTTCAATGACACACTGCATATTACGTTATATTATAAGGTATTTTCAATGATACACTGCATATTACGTTACATTATAAGGTATTTTCGATGATAGACTGCATATCACGTTATTTTTTAAGGTATTTTCAGAGATACACTGCATATTAAGTTATACTATACGGTATTTATACTGATAAACTACAAATTACTATATATTATAAGGTATTTTCAATGATTCACTGCATATTACGTTATATTATAATGTATTTCCAATGATACTCTGCATAATACGTTATATCATAAGGTATTTTCAATGATACACTGCATATTACGTTATATTATAAGGTGTTTTCAATGATACACTGCATATTACGTTATATTATAAGGTATTTTCCATGATAAACTACTATATATTATAAGGTATTTTCAATCATAAACTACTATATATTATAAGGTATTTTCAAGGTTACACTGCATATTACGTTATGTTATAAGGTATTTTCATTGATACACTACAAATTACCATCTATTATAAGGTATTTTCAATGATACACTGCATATTACGTTATATCATAAGGTATTTTCAATGATACTCTGCATATTACGTTATATTATAAGGTATTTTCAATGGTAAACTACTATATATTACAAGGTATTTTCAATGATACACTGCATATTACGTTATATTATAAGGTATTTTCAATGACACACTGCATATTACGTTATATTATAAGGTATTTTCATTGATACACTACAAATTACCATAAATTATAAGGTATTTTCAATGATACACTGCATAATACGTTATATCATAAGGTATTTTCAATGATACACTGCATATTACCTTATATTATAATGTGTTTTCAATGATACACTACAAATTACCATATATTATAAGGTATTTTCAATGATACACTGCATATTATGGTATATTATAAGGTATTTTCAATGATACACTGCATATTTCGTTATATTATATGGTATTTTCAATTGTAAACTACTATATATCATAAGGTATTTTCAATGATACACTGCATATTACGTTATATTATAAGGTATTTTCGATGATAGACTGCATATCACGTTATTTTTTAAGGTATTTTCAGAGATACACTGCATATTAAGTTATACTATACGGTATTTATACTGATAAACTACAAATTACTATATATTATAAGGTATTTTCAATGATTCACTGCATATTACGTTATATTATAATGTATTTCCAATGATACTCTGCATAATACGTTATATCATAAGGTATTTTCAATGATACACTGCATATTACGTTATATTATAAGGTATTTTCAATGATAAACTACTATATATTATAAGGTATTTTCAATCATAAACTACTATATATTATAAGGTATTTTCAAGGTTACACTGCATATTACGTTATGTTATAAGGTATTTTCATTGATACACTACAAATTACCATATATTATAAGGTATTTTCAATGATATACTGCATATTATGGTATATTATAAGGTATTTTCAATGATACACTGCATATTACGTTATATTATAAGGTATTTTCTATGATACACTGCATATTACGTTATATTATATGGTATTTTCAATTGTAAACTACTATACATCATAAGGTATTTTCAATGATACACTGCATATGACGTTATATTATAAGGTATTTTCAATGACACACTGCATATTACGTTATATTATAAGGTATTTGCAATGATACACTGCATATTACGATATATTATATTGGTATTTTCAATGATACATTGCATATTATGATATATTATAAGGTATTTTCAATGATACACTGCATATTACGTTATATTATAAGGTATTTTCGATGACACACTGCATATTACGTTATATTATAAGCTATTTTCAATGATACACTGCATATTACGTTATATTATAAGGTATTTTCATTGATACACTACAAATTACCATATATTATAAGGTATTTTCAATGATACACTGCATAATACGTTATTTCATAAGGTATTTTCAATGATACACTGCATATTACGTTATATTATAAGGTGTTTTCAATGATACACTACAAATTACCATATATTATAAGGTATTTTCAATGATACACTGCATATTATGGTATATTATAAGGTATTTTCAATGATACACTGCATATTACGTGATATTATAAGGTGTTTTCAATGTTACACTGCATACTACGTTATATTATAAGGTATTTTCAATGATACACTGTATATTACGTTATATTATAAGGTATTTTCATTGATACACTACAAATTACCATATATTATAAGGTATTTTCAATGATACACTGCATAATACGTTATATTATAAGGTATTTTCAATGATAAACTACTATATATTATAAGGTATTTTCAATGATAAGCTACTATATATTATAAGGTATTTTCAATGATGCACTGCATATTACGTTATATTATAAGCTTTTTCAATGGTAAACTACTATATATTATAAGGTGTTTTCAAAGATACACTGCATATTACGTTATATTATAAGGTATTTTCAATGATACACTACAAATTACCATATATTATAAGGTATTTTCAATGATACACTGCATATTATGGTATATTATAAGGTATTTTCAATGATACACTGCATATTTCGTTATATTATATGGTATTTTCAATTGTAAACTACTATATATCATAAGGTATTTTCAATGATACACTGCATATTACGTTATATTATAAGGTATTTTCAATGACACACTGCATATTACGTTATATTATAAGGTATTTTCAATGATACACTGCATATTACGTTATATTATAAGGTATTTTCGATGATAGACTGCATATCACGTTATTTTTTAAGGTATTTTCAGAGATACACTGCATATTAAGTTATACTATACGGTATTTATACTGATAAACTACAAATTACTATATATTATAAGGTATTTTCAATGATTCACTGCATATTACGTTATATTATAATGTATTTCCAATGATACTCTGCATAATACGTTATATCATAAGGTATTTTCAATGATACACTGCATATTACGTTATATTATAAGGTGTTTTCAATGATACACTGCATATTACGTTATATTATAAGGTATTTTCAATGATAAACTACTATATATTATAAGGTATTTTCAATCATAAACTACTATATATTATAAGGTATTTTCAAGGTTACACTGCATATTACGTTATGTTATAAGGTATTTTCATTGATACACTACAAATTACCATCTATTATAAGGTATTTTCAATGATACACTGCATATTACGTTATATCATAAGGTATTTTCAATGATACACTGCATATTACGTTATATTATAAGGTATTTTCAATGGTAAACTACTATATATTACAAGCGATTTTCAATGATACACTGCATATTACGTTATATTATAAGGTATTTTCAATGACACACTGCATATTACGTTATATTATAAGGTATTTTCATTGATACACTACAAATTACCATATATTATAAGGTATTTTCAATGATACACTGCATAATACGTTATATCATAAGGTATTTTCAATGATACACTGCATATTACGTTATATTATAATGTGTTTTCAATGATACACTACAAATTACCATATATTATAAGGTATTTTCAATGATACACTGCATATTATGGTATATTATAAAGGTATTTTCAATGATACACTGCATATTTCGTTATATTATATGGTATTTTCAATTGTAAACTACTATATATCATAAGGTATTTTCAATGGATACACTGCATATTACGTTATATTATAAAGGTATTTTCAATGACACACTGCATATTACGTTATATTATAAAGGTATTTTCAATGATACACTGCATATTACGTTATATTATAAGGTATTTTCGATGATAGACTGCATATCACGTTATTTTTTAAGGTATTTTCAGAGATACACTGCATATTAAGTTATACTATACGGTATTTATACGATAAACTACAAATTACTATATATTATAAGGTATTTTCAATGATTCCACTGCATATTACGTTATATTATAATGTATTTCCAATGATACTCTGCATAATACGTTATATCATAAGGTATTTTCAATGATACACTGCATATTACGTTATATTATAAGGTGTTTTCAATGATACACTGCATATTACGTTATATTTAAGGTATTTTCAATGATAAACTACTATATATTATAAGGTATTTTCAATCATAAACTACTATATATTATAAGGTATTTTCAAGGTTACACTGCATATTACGTTATGTTATAAGGTATATTCATTGATACACTACAAATTACCATATATTATAAGGTATTTTCAATGATATACTGCATATTATGGTATATTATAAGGTATTTTCAATGATACACTGCATATTACGTTATAATTATATGGTATTTTCAATTGTAAACTACTATATATCATAAGGTATTTTCAATGATACACTGCATATTACGTTATTATTATAAGGTATTTTCAATGACACACTGCATATTACGTTATATATAAGGTATTTTCAATGATACACTGCATATTACGTTATATTATAAGGTATTTTCGATGATAGACTGCATATCACGTTATTTATAAGGTATTTTCCAGAGATACCACTGCATATTAAGTTATACTATACGGTATTTATACTGATAAACTACAAATTACTATATATTATAAGGTATTTTCAATGATTCCACTGCATATTACGTTATATTATAATGTATTTCCAATGATACTCTGCATAATACGTTATATCATAAGGTATTTTCAATGATACACTGCATATTACGTTATATTATAAGGTGTTTTCAATGATACACTGCATATTACGTTATATTATAAGGTATTTTCAAGATAAACTACTATATATTATAAGGTATTTTCAATCATAAACTACTATATATTATAAGGTATTTTCAAGGTTACACTGCATATTACGTTATGTTATAAGGTATTTTCATTGATACACTACAAATTACCATATATTATAAGGTATTTTCAATGATACACTGCATATTATGGTATATTATAAGGTATTTTCAATGATACACTGCATATTACGTTATATTATATGGTATTTTCAATTGTAAACTACTATATATCATAAGGTATTTTCAATGATACACTGCATATTACGTTTATATTATAAGGTATTTTCAATGACACACTGCATATTACGTTATATTATAAGGTATTTTCAATGATACACTGCATATTACGTTATATATATACAGGTATTTTCGATGATAGGACTGCATACACGTTATTTTATAAGGTATTTTCAGAGATACACTGCATATTAAGTTATACTATACGGTATTTATACTGATAAACTACAAATTACTATATATTATAAGGTATTTTCAATGATTCACTGCATATTACGTTATATTATAATGTATTTCCCATGATACACTGCATATTACGTTATATTATAAGGTATTTTCATTGATACACTACAAATTACCATATATTATAAGGTATTTTCAATGATACACTGCATATTACGTTATATTATAAGGTATTTTCGATGACACACTGCATATTACGTTATATTATAAGCTATTTTCAATGATACACTGCATATTACGTTATATTATAAGGTATTTTCATTGATACACTGCATAATACGTTATATTATAAGGTATTTTCAATGATAAACTAATATATATTATAAGGTATTTTCAATGATAAGCTACTATATATTATAAGGTATTTTCAATGATGCACTGCATATTACGTTATATTATAAGCTTTTTCAATGGTAAACTACTATATATTATAAGGTGTTTTCAAAGATACACTGCATATTACGTTATATTATAAGTATTTTCAATGATACACTGCATATTACGTTATATTATAAGGTATTTGCAATGATACACTACATATTACGTTATATTATAAGGATTTTCAATGATAAACTACTAATATTATACGGTATTTTCAATGATACACTGCATATTACGTTATATTATAAGGTATTTTCAATGATACACTGCATATAACGTTATATTATAAGGTATTTTCAATGATACACTCCATATACGTAATATTATAAGGTATTTTCTATGATACACTGCATATACGTTATATTATATGGTATTTTCAATTGTAAACTACTATACATCATAAGGTATTTTCAATGATACACTGCATATGACGTTATATTATAAGGTATTTTCAATGGCACACTGCATATTACGTTATATTATAAGGTATTTGCAATGATACACTGCATATTACGATATATTATATTGGTATTTTCAATGATACACTGCATATTATGATATATTATAAGGTATTTTCAATGATACACTGCATATTACGTTATATTATAAGGTATTTTCGATGACACACTGCTATTACGTTATATTATAAGCTATTTTCAATGATACACTGCATATTACGTTATATTATAAGGTATTTTCATTGATACACTACAAATTACCATATATTATAAGGTATTTTCAATGATACACTGCATAATACGTTATATCATAAGGTATTTTCAATGATACACTGCATATTACGTTATATTATAAGGTGTTTTCAATGATACACTACAAATTACCATATATATAAGGTATTTTCAATGATACACTGCATATTATGGTATATTATAGGTATTTTCAATGATACACTGCATATTACGTGATATTATAAGGTGTTTTCAATGTTACACTGCATACTACGTTATATTATAAGGTATTTTCAATGATACAACTGGTATATTACGTTATAATATAAGGTATTTTCATTGATACACTACAAATTACCATATATATAAGGTATTTCCATGATACACTGCATAATACGTTATATAATAAGGTATTTTCAATGATAAACTACTATATATTATACAGGGTATTTTCAGTGATAAGCTACTATATATTATAAGGTATTTTCAATGATGCACTGCATATTACGTTATATTATAAGCTTTTTCAATGGTAAACTACTATATATTATAAGGTATTTTCAATCATAAACTACTATATATTATAAGGTATTTTCAAGGTTACACTGCATATTACGTTATGTTATAAGGTATTTTCATTGATACACTACAAATTACCATATATTATAAGGTATTTTCATTGATATACTGCATATTATGGTATATTATAAGGTATTTTCAATGATACACTGCATATTACGTTATATTATATGGTATTTTCAATTGTAAACTACTATATATCATAAGGTATTTTCAATGATACACTGCATATTACGTTATATTAATATATAAGGTATTTTCAATGACACACTGCATATTACGTTATATTAATATATAAGGTATTTTCAATGACACACTGCATATTACGTATATTATAAGGTATTTTCGATGATAGACTGCATATCACGTTATTTTATAAGGTATTTTCAGAGATACACTGCATATTAAGTTATACTTATACGGTATTTATACTGATAAACTACAAATTACTATATATTATAAGGTATTTTCAATGATTCACTGCATATTACGTTATATTATAATGTATTTCCAATGATACACTGCATATTACGTTATATTATAAGGTATTTTCATTGATACACTACAAATTACCATATATTATAAGGTATTTTCAATGATAAACTGCATATTATGATATATTATAAGGTATTTTCAATGATACACTGCATATTACGTTATATCATAATGTATTTTCAATGATACACTGCATAATACGTTATATTATAAGGTATTTTCAATGATACACTGCATATTACGTGATATTATAAGTTGTTTTCAATGTTACACTGCATACTACGTTATATTATAAGGTATTTTCAATGATACACTGTATATTACGTTATATTATAAGGTATTTTCATTGATACACTACAAATTACCATATATTATAAGGTATTTTCAATGATACACTGCATATTACGTTATATCATAATGTATTTTCAATGATACACTGCATAATACGTTATATTATAAGGTATTTTCAATGATAAACTACTATGTATTATAAGGTATTTTCAAGGGTACACTGCATATTACGTTATATTATAAGGTATTTTCATTGATACACTACAAATTACCATATATTATAAGGTATTTTCAATGATACACTGCATACTACGTAAAATTATAAGGTATTTTCCAATGATAAACTGCATATTATGGTATATTATAAGGTATTTTCAATGATACACTGCATATTACGTTATATTAATATATAAGGTATTTTCAATGACACACTGCATATTACGTTATATTATAAGGTATTTTCAATGATACACTGCATATTACGATATATTATATGGTATTTTCAATGATACACTGCATATTATGATATATTATAAGGTATTTTCAATGATACACTGCATATTACGACATATTATAAGGTATTTTCAATGATACTCTGCATACTACGTAAAATTATAAGGCATTTCCACCGATACACTGCATATTACGTTATATTATAAGGTATTTTCAGAGATACACTGCATATTACGATATATTAAAGGTATTTTCAAAGGCACACTGCATATTACGTAATATTATAAGGTATTTACAATGATACACTGCATATTACGTTATTATTATTACTATTTTCAGAGATACACTGCATATTACATTATATTATGAGGTTTTTTCAATAATACTCTGCATATTATGTTATGTTATGAGGTATTTTCAGATATACACAGCATAATACGTTTTATTATAAGGTATTTTTAATAATAAACTACAAATTACGACATATTATAAGGTATTTTCAATTAGACACTGCATATTACGACATATTTTAATTTATTTTCAATGATACACTGCATATTACGTTAGATTGTACGGCATTTTCACAGATACACTGCACATTACGTTATATTATTAGGTATTTTTATTAATATAATACATATTACGATATATTGTAAGGTATTTTCAATGATACACTGCATGTTACGTTATATTATAATCTATTTTCAGAGATACACTGCATATTACGTAATATTATAAGGTATTTTCAATGGAACACTACATATTACGACATATTATAAGTATTTTCAATGATACACTGCATATTACGGTATGTTATAATCTATTTTCAGAGATACACTGCATATTACGTTATATTATGAGGTATTTTCAATAATATACTGTATATTACGTTATATTATAAGGTATTTTCAGAGATACACCGCATATTACGTTATATTATAAGGTATTTTCAATGATACACTGCATATTACGTTGTATTGTAATGTATTTTTAATAATAAACTACAAATTACGACATATTATCAGGTATTTTCAATGATACACTGCATGTTACGTTATATTATAATCTATTTTCAGAGATACACTGCATATTACGTTATATTATGAGGTATTTTCTATGATACACTGCATATTACGTTACAATATGAGGTATTTTCAATGATTCCTGCATGTTACGTTATATTATAAGGTATTTTCAATGATACACTGCATATTACGACATATTATAAGGTATTTTTAATGATACACTGCATATTATGATATATTATAGGTATTTTCAATGATACACTGCATATTACGTTATATTATAAGGTATTTTCATTGATACACTACAAATTACCATATATTATAAGGTATTTTCAATGATACACTGCATATTACGTTATATTATAAGGTATTTTCAATGATACACTGCATATTACGTTATATTATAAGTACGTTATATTATAAGGTATTTTCAGAGACACACTGCATATTACGTTATATTATAAGGTGTTTTCAATGATACACTGCATATTACGGTATATTATAAGGTATTTACAATGATACACTGCATATTTCGTTATATTATTATCTATTTTCAGAGATACACAAAATATTGCGTTATATTATAAGGTATTTTCAAAGATACATTGCATATTAAGTTATATTATAAGGTATTTTCAATTGTACACTCCATATTACGTTATATTATAAGATATTTTCAGAGATACACTGCATATTACGTTATATTATTATCTATTTTCAGAGATACACTGCATATTACCTTATATTAGGAGGTATTTTCAATGATACTCTGCATATTATGTTCTATTATGACGTATTTTCAGATATACACAGCATATTACGTTATATTATAAGGTATTTTTAATAATAAACTACAAATTACGACATATTATAAGGTATCTTCAATGAAACACTGCATATTACGACATATTTTAAGTTATTTTCAATGATACACTGCATAGTACGTTATATTATAAAGTATTTTCAAAGACACACTGCATATTACATTACTTTATAAGGTTTTTTCAATGATACATTCCATATTACGTTATATTATAAGGTATTTGCAGAGATACACTGCATACTACGTTATATTGTAAGATGTTTTTATTAATAAACTACATATTACGGTATATTATAAGGTATTTTCAATGATACACAACAAATTACGCTGTATTGTCATTGATTCATTCATTCATTCATTGATTCATTCATTGATTAATTAATTGATTGATTCATTCATTCATTCATTCATTCATTGATTCATTCATTCATTCATTCATTCATTCATTCATTCATTCATTCATTCATTCATATCTGCGGTTAGGTTCGCACATTTGCGTTTATGTCCGCACATATGCGGTTAGCTCCGCACATTTGCGGTTAGGTCGGCACATTTGCGGTTAGGTCGCACATTTGCGGTTAGGTCCGCACATTTGCGGTTAGGTCCGCACATTTGCGGTTAGGTCGGCACATTTGCCGGTAGGTCGGCACATTTGCGGATAGGTCCGCACATTTGCGGTTAGGTCTGCACATTTGGGGTTAGGTCTTCATATTTGCGGTAATTTCGGCACACTTGCGGTTAGGTCCGCACATTTGCGGTTAGGTCCGCGCATATGCGGTTAGGTCGGCACATTTCCGGTTAGGTCTGCACATTTGCGGTTAGGTCTGCACATTTGCTTTTAGGTCCGCACATTTGCGGTTCGGTGTGCACATTTGCGGTTCTGTGTGCACATTTGCGGTTAGGTCCGCACATTTGCGGTTAGGGCCGCACATTTCCGGTTAGGTCCGCACATTTGCGATTAGGTCCGCACATTTGCAGTAAGGTCCGCACATCTGCGGTTAGGTCCGCATATTTGCGGTTATTTCGGCACATTTGCGGTTAGGACTGCACATTTGCGGTTAGGTCCGCACATCTGCGGTTAATGTCCGCATATTTGCTGTTAGGTCTGCACATTTGGGGTTAGGTCTGCATATTTGCGGTTATTTCGGCACATTTGCGGTCAAGTCCGCACATTTGCGGATAGGTCCGCACATTTGGTGTTAGGTCTGCATATTTGCGGTTATTACGGCACATTTGCGGTTAGGACTGCACATTTGCGGTAAGGTCCGCACATCTGCGGTTAATGTCCGCATATTTGCGGTTAGGTCTGCACATTTGGGGTTAGGTCTGCATATTTGCGGTTATTTCGGCACATTTGCGGTCAAGTCCGCACATTTGCGGATAGGTCCGCACATTTGGTGTTAGGTCTGCATATTTGCGGTTATTACGGCACATTTGCGATTAGGTCCGCACATTTGCAGTTAGGTCCGCACATCTGCGGTTAGGTCCGCATATTTGCGGTTATTTCGGCACATTTGCGGTTAGGACTGCACATTTGCGGTTAGGTCCGCACATCTGCGGTTAATGTCCGCATATTTGCGGTTAGGTCTGCACATTTGGGGTTAGGTCTGCATATTTGCGGTTATTTCGGCACATTTGCGGTCAAGTCCGCACATTTGCGGTTAGATCCGCACATTTTCGGTTAGGTCCGCACATTTTCGGATAGGTCCGCACATTTTCGGTTAGGTCTGCATATTTGCGGTTATTACGGCACATTTGCGATTAGGTCCGCACATTTGCAGTTAGGTCCGCACATTTGCGGTTAGGTCCGCACATTTGCTGTTAGGTCCGCACATTTGCGGTTAGGTCTGCACATTTGGTGTTAGGTCTGCATATTTGCGGTTATTACGGCACATTTGCGATTAGGTCCGCACATTTGCGGTTAGGTCCGCACATTTTCGGTTAGGACCGCACATTTTCGGATAGGTCCGCACATTTTCGGTTAGGTCTGCATATTTGCGGTTATTACGGCACATTTGCGATTAGGTCCGCACATTTACGGTTAGGTCCGCACATTTGCGGTTAGGTCCGTACATTTGCGGTTAGGTCTGCACATTTGCGGTTAGGTCTGCATATTTGCGGTTATTACGGCACATTTGCGATTAGGTCCGCACATTTGCGGTTAGGTACGCACATTTGCGGTTAGGTCCACACATTTGCGGTGAGGTCCGTACATTTGCGGATAGGTCCGCACATTTTCGGTTATTACGGCACATTTGCGATTAGGTCCGCACATTTGCGGTTAGGTCCGCACATTTGCGGTTAGGTCTGCATATTTGCGGTTAGGTCCACACATTTGCGGTGAAGTCCGCACATTTGCGGTTAGGTCCGCACATTTGCGGTTATTACGGCACATTTGCGATTAGGTCCGCACATTTGCGGTTAGGTACGCACATTTGCGGTTAGGTCCGCACATTTTCGGTTAGGTCCGCACATTTTCGGCTAGGTCCGCACATTTTCGGTTAGGTCTGCATATTTGCGGTTATTACGGCACATTTGCGATTAGGTCCGAACATTTGCGGTTAGGTCCGCACATTTGCGGTTAGGTCCGCACATTTGCTGTTAGGTCCGCACATTTGCGGTTAGGTCTGCACATTTGGGGTTAGGTCTGCATATTTGCGGTTATTACGGTACATTTGCGATTAGGTCCGCACATTTGCGGTTAGGTCCGCACATTTGCGGTTAGGTCCGCACATTTGCGGTTAGGTCCGCACATTTGCGGTTAGGTCTGCACAGTTGCGGTTAGGTCTGCACATTTGCGGTTAGGTCCGCACATTTGCGGTTACGTCGGCACATTTGCGGTTAGGTCGGCACATTTGCCGGTAGGTCGGCACATTTGCGGACAGGTCCGCACATTTGCGGTTAGGTCTGCACATTTGGGGTTAGGTCTTCATATTTGCGGTTATTTCGGCACACTTGCGGTTAGGTCCGCACATTTGCGGTTAGGTCCGCGCATTTGCGGTTAGGTCGGCACATTTCCGGTTAGGTCTGCATATTTGCGGTTATTACGGCACATTTGCGATTAGGTCCGCACATTTGCAGTTAGGTCCGCACATCTGCGGTTAGGTCGGCACATTTGCGGACAGGTCCGCACATTTGCGGTTAGGTCCGCACATTTTCGGTTAGGTCCGCACATTTTCGGATAGGTCCGCACATTTTCGGTTAGGTCTGCATATTTGCGGTTATTACGGCACATTTGCGATTAGGTCCGCACATTTACGGTTAGGTCCGCACATTTGCGGTTAGGTCCGTACATTTGCGGTTAGGTCTGCACATTTGCGGTTAGGTCTGCATATTTGCGGTTATTACGGCACATTTGCGATTATGTCCGCACATTTGCGGTTAGGTACGCACATTTGCGGTTAGGTCCACACATTTGCGGTGAGGCCACACATTTGCGGTGAGGTCCGTACATTTGCGGACAGGTCCGCACATTTTCGGTTATTACGGCACATTTGCGATTAGGTCCGCACATTTGCGGTTAGGTCGGCACATTTGCGGTTAGGTCTGCATATTTGCGGTTAGGTCCACACATTTGCGGTGAAGTCCGCACATTTGCGGTTAGGTCCGCACATTTGCGGTTATTACGGCACATTTGCGATTAGGTCCGCACATTTGCGATTAGGTCCGCACATTTGCGGTTAGGGCCGCACATTTCCGGTTAGGTCCGCACATTTGCGATTAGGTCCGCACATTTGCAGTTAGGTCCGCACATCTGCGGTTAGGTCCGCATATTTGAGGTTATTTCGGCACATTTGCGGTTAGGACTGCACATTTGCGGTTAGGTCCGCACATCTGCGGTTAATATCCGCATATTTGCGGTTAGGTCTGCACATTTGGGGTTAGGTCTGCATATTTGCGGTTATTTCGGCACATTTGCGGTCAAGTCCGCACATTTGCGGATAGGTCCGCACATTTGGTGTTAGGTCTGCATATTTGCGGTTATTACGGCACATTTGCGGTTCGGTGTGCACATTTGCGGTTCTGTGTGCACATTTGCGGTTAGGTCCACACATTTGCGGTTAGGGCCGCACATTTCCGGTTAGGTCCGCACATTTGCGATTAGGTCCGCACATTTGCAGTTAGGTCCGCACATCTGCGGTTAGGTCCGCATATTTGCGGTTATTTCGGCACATTTGCGGTTAGGACTGCACATTTGCGGTTAGGTCCGCACATCTGCTATTAATGTCCGCATATTTGCGGTTAGGTCTGCACATTTGGGGTTAGGTCTGCATATTTGCGGTTATTTCGGCACATTTGCGGTCAAGTCCGCACATTTGCGGATAGGTCCGCACATTTGGTGTTAGGTCTGCATATTTGCGGTTATTACGGCACATTTGCGATTAGGTCCGCACATTTGCGGTTAGGTACGCACATTTGCGGTTAGGTCTGCATATTTGCGGTTATTACGGCACATTTGCGATTAGGTCCGCACATTTGCAGTTAGGTCCGCACATCTGCGGTTAGGTCCGCATATTTGCGGTTATTTCGGCACATTTGCGGTTAGGACTGCACATTTGCGGTTAGGTCCGCACATCTGCGGTTAATGTCCGCATATTTGCGGTTAGGTCTGCACATTTGGGGTTAGGTCTGTATATTTGCGGTTATTTCGGCACATTTGCGGTCAAGTCCGCACATTTGCGGTTAGATCCGCACATTTTCGGTTAGGTCCGCACATTTTCGGATAGGTCCGCACATTTTCGGTTAGGTCTGCATATTTGCGGTTATTACGGCACATTTGCGATTAGGTCCGCACATTTGCAGTTAGGTCCGCACATTTGCGGTTAGGTCCGCACATTTGCTGTTAGGTCCGCACATTTGCGGTTAGGTCTGCACATTTGGGGTTAGGTCTGCATATTTGCGGTTATTACGGCACATTTGCGATTAGGTCCGCACATTTGCGGTTAGGTCCGCACATTTTCGGTTAGGTCCGCACATTTTCGGATAGGTCCGCACATTTTCGGTTAGGTCTGCATATTTGCGGTTATTACGGCACATTTGCGATTAGGTCCGCACATTTACGGTTAGGTCCGCACATTTGCGGTTAGGTCCGTACATTTGCGGTTAGGTCTGCACATTTGCGGTTAGGTCTGCATATTTGCGGTTATTACGGCACATTTGCGATTAGGTCCGCACATTTGCGGTTAGGTACGCACATTTGCGGTTAGGTCCACACATTTGCGGTGAGGTCCGTACATTTGCGGACAGGTCCGCACATTTTCGGTTATTACGGCACATTTGCGATTAGGTCCGCACATTTGCGGTTAGGTCCGCACATTTGCGGTTAGGTCTGCATATTTGCGGTTAGGTCCACACATTTGCGGTGAAGTCCGCACATTTGCGGTTAGGTCCGCACATTTGCGGTTATTACGGCACATTTGCGATTAGGTCCGCACATTTGCGGTTAGGTACGCACATTTGCGGTTAGGTCCGCACATTTTCGGTTAGGTCCGCACATTTTCGTATAGGTCCGCACATTTTCGGGTAGGTCTGCATATTTGCGGTTATTACGGCACATTTGCGATTAGGTCCGAACATTTGCGGTTAGGTCCGCACATTTGCGGTTAGGTCCGCACATTTTCGGTTAGGTCCGCACATTTTCGGATAGGTCCGCACATTTTCGGTTAGGTCTGCATATTTGCGGTTATTACGGCACATTTGCGATTAAGTCCGCACATTTGCGGTTAGGTCCGCACATCTGCTGTTAGGTCCGCATATTTGCGGTTATTTCGGCACATTTGCGGTGAGGACCGCACATTTGCGGTTAGGTCCGCACATCTGCGGTTAGGTCCGCATATTTGCGGTTAGGTCTGCACATTTGGGGTTAGGTCTGCATATTTGCGGTTATTTCGGCACATTTGCGGTCAAGTCCGCACATTTGCGGACAGGTCCGCACATTTGGGGTTAGGTCTGCATATTTGCGGTTATTACGGCACATTTGCGATTAGGTCCGCACATATGCGGTTAGGTTCACACATTTGCGGTGAGGTCCGTACATTTGCGGATAGGTCCGCACATTTTCGGTTATTACGGCACATTTGCGATTAGGTCCGCACATTTGCGGTTAGGTCCGCACATTTGCGGTTAGGTCTGCATATTTGCGGTTAGGTCCACACATTTGCGGTGAGGTCCGCACATTTGCGGTTAGGTCCGCACATTTGCGGTTATTACGGCACATTTGCGATTAGGTCCGCACATTTGCGGTAAGGTACGCACATTTGCGGTTAGGTCCGCACATTTTCGGTTAGGTCCGCACATTTTCGGATAGGTCCGCATATTTTCGGTTAGGTCTGCATATTTGCGGTTATTACGGCACATTTGCGATTAGGTCCGAACATTTGCGGTTAGGTCCGCACATTTGCGGTTAGGTCCGCACATTTGCTGTTAGGTCCGCACATTTGCGGTTAGGTCTGCACATTTGGGGTTAGGTCTGCATATTTGCAGTTATTACGACACATTTGCGATTAGGTCCGCATATTTGCGGTTAGGTCCGCACATTTGCGGTTAGGTCCGCACATTTGCGGATAGGTATGCACATTTGCGGATAGGTCTGCATATTTGCGGTTATTACGGCACATTTGCGATTAGGTCCGCACATTTGCGGTTAGGTCCGCACATTTTCGGTTAGGTCCGCACATTTTCGGATAGGTCCGCACATTTTCGGTTAGGTCTGCATATTTGCGGTTATTACGGCACATTTGCGATTAAGTCCGCACATTTGCGGTTAGGTCCGCACATCTGCGGTTAGGTCCGCACATTTTCGGTTATTACGGCACATTTGCGATTAGGTCCGCACATTTGCGGTTAGGTCCGCACATTTGCGGTTAGGTCTGCATATTTGCGGTTAGGTCCACACATTTGCGGTGAGGTCCGCACATTTGCGGTTAGGTCCGCACATTTGCGGTTATTACGGCACATTTGCGATTAGGTCCGCACATTTGCGGTTAGGTACGCACATTTGGGGTTAGGTCTGCATATTTGCAGTTATTACGGCACATTTGCGATTAGGTCCGCATATTTGCGGTTAGGTCCGCACATTTACGGTTAGGTCCGCACATTTGCGGTTAGGTCTGCATATTTGCGGTTATTACGGCACATTTGCGATTAGGTCCGCACATTTGCGGATAGGTCCGCACATTTGCGGTTAGGTCTGCACATTTGGGGTTAGGTCTGCATATTTGCGGTTATTACGGCACATTTGCGATTAGGTTCGCACATTTGCGATTAGGTCCGCACATTTGCGGTTAGGTCCGCACATTTGCGGTTAGGTCCGCACATTTGCGGATAGGTCCGCACATTTGCGGTTAGGTCTGCACATTTGGGGTTAGGTCTGCATATTTGCGGTTATTACGGCACATTTGCGATTAGGTCCGCACATTTGCGGTTAGGTCCGCACATTTGCGGTTAGGTCCGTACATTTGCGGTTAGGTCCGCACATTTGCGGTTAGGTACGCACATTTGCGGTTAGGTCCACACATTTGCGGTGAGGTCCGTACATTTGCGGATAGGTCCGCACATTTTCTGTTATTACGGCACATTTGCGATTAGGTCCGCACATTTGCGGTTAGGTCCGCACATTTGCGGTTAGGTCTGCATATTTGCGGTTAGGTCCACACACTTGCGGTGTGGTCCGCACATTTGCGGTTAGGTCCGCACATTTGCGGTTATTACGGCACATTTGCGATTAGGTCCGCACATTTGCGGTTAGGTCCACACATCTGCGGTTAGGTCTGCATATTTGCGGTTAGGTCTGCACATTTGGGGTTAGGTCTGCATATTTGCGGTTATTACGGCACATTTGCGATTAGGTCCGCACATTTGCGGTTAGGTCCACACATTTGCGGTGAGGTCCGCACATTTGCGGTTAGGACCGCACATTTGTGGGTAGGTCCGCACATTTGCGCTTAGGACCGCACATTTGCGGTTAGGTCCGCACATTTTCGGTTAGGTTCGCACATTTGCTGTTAGGTCCGCACATTTTCGGTTAGGTTCGCACATTTGCTGTTAGGTCCACACATTTGCGGTGAGGTCCGCATATTTGCGGTGAGGTCCGCACATTTTCGGTTAGGTCCGCACATTTTCGGATAGGTCCGCACATTTTCGGTTAGGTCTGCATATTTGCGGTTATTACGGCACATTTGCGATTAAGTCCGCACATTTGCGGTTAGGTCCGCACATCTGCGGTTAGGTCCGCACATTTTCGGTTATTACGGCACATTTGCGATTAGGTCCGCACATTTGCGGTTAGGTCCGCACATTTGCGGTTAGGTCTGCATATTTGCAGTTAGGTCCACACATTTGCGGTGAGGTCCGCACATTTTCGGATAGGTCCGCACATTTTCGGTTAGGTCTGCATATTTGCGGTTATTACGGCACATTTGCGATTAAGTCCGCACATTTGCGGTTAGGTCCGCACATCTGCGGTTAGGTCCGCATATTTGCGGTTATTTCGGCACATTTGCGGTTAGGACCGCACATTTGCGGTTAGGTCCGCACATCTGCGGTTAGGTCCGCATATTTGCGGTTAGGTCTGCACATTTGGGGTTAGGTCTGCATATTTGCGGTTATTTCGGCACATTTGCGGTCAAGTCCGCACATTTGCGGACAGGTCCGCACATTTGGGGTTAGGTCTGCATATTTGCGGTTATTACGGCACATTTGCGATTAGGTCCGCACATTTGCGGTTAGGTTCACACATTTGCGGTGAGGTCCGTACATTTGCGGATAGGTCCGCACATTTTCGGTTATTACGGCACATTTGCGATTAGGTCCGCACATTTACGGTTAGGTCCGCACATTTGCGGTTAGGTCTGCATATTTGCGGTTAGGTCCACACATTTGCGGTGAGGTCCGCACATTTGCGGTTAGGTCCGCACATTTGCGGTTATTACGGCACATTTGTGATTAGGTCCGCACATTTGCGGTAAGGTACGCACATTTGCGGTTAGGTCCGCACATTTTCGGTTAGGTCCGCACATTTTCGGATAGGTCCGCATATTTTCGGTTAGGTCTGCATATTTGCGGTTATTACGGCACATTTGCGATTAGGTCCGAACATTTGCGGTTAGGTCCGCACATTTGCGGTGAGGTCCGCACATTTGCGGTTAGGTCCGCACATTTGTGGGTAGGTCCGCACATTTGCGCTTAGGACCGCACATTTGCGGTTAGGTCCGCACATTTTCGGTTAGGTTCGCACATTTGCTGTTAGGTCCGCACATTTTCGGTTAGGTTCGCACATTTGCTGTTAGGTCCACACATTTGCGGTGAGGTCCGCATATTTGCGGTGAGGTCCGCACATTTTCGGTTAGGTCCGCACATTTTCGGATAGGTCCGCATATTTTCGGTTAGGTCTGCATATTTGCGGTTATTACGGCACATTTGCGATTAGGTCCGAACATTTGCGGTTAGGTCCGCACATTTGCGGTGAGGTCCGCACATTTGCGGTTAGGTCCGCACATTTGTGGGTAGGTCCGCACATTTGCGCTTAGGACCGCACATTTGCGGATAGGTCCGCACATTTGCGGTTAGGTCTGCACATTTGGGGTTAGGTCTGCATATTTGCGGTTATTACGGCACATTTGCGATTAGGTCCGCACATTTGCGGTTAGGTCCGCACATTTGCGGTTAGGTCCGTACATTTGCGGTTAGGTCCGCACATTTGCGGTTAGGTACGCACATTTGCGGTTAGGTCCACACATTTGCGGTGAGGTCCGTACATTTCCCAGGTAGCACCCGGACGTCCGATGTACGTCCTTTGTACGTTCGTATCGGACCTATGTACGTTCCAGGGATGTCCCAATAATGTCCGTATGTCCGAGATATGTCCGAAATACGTACCAGGAAAGTCCGGCAGAGGTCCCAGTTAGGAAGTGGTACGTACATAGGACGTCCCATTCGGACCTATCTGGTACGTATCTGGGACTTACCTATAACTATGTGGCTCGTATCTGGGACATATCTCGGACATATCTGGCACGTATCTGGAACATACGGACGTTATTCGGACATCCCTGGTACGTATCTGGGACATAAGGACGTTATTCGGACATCCCTGGTACGTATCTGGGACATAAGGACGTTATTTGGACGTACGGCTGGACATATTCTGAACGTTAACAGTACGTTTACAGGATGTTTATAGGATATGGTTTCTGCATATTAAAACCTACTAAACAATATTCTTTGTATAATGTTTAAAAAATTTACTGTTTTTATTGTAATTTACTATATACATATAGCAGAAATAAAAAATATTTATTACAAGAAATATTTATTTAAACATATAAAAGTTTCATAACTAAATATAACTAAATATAACTAAATATAACTAAATATAACTAAATATAACTAAATATAACTAAATATAACTAAATATAACTAAATATAACTAAATATATCTAAACATAACTAAATATAACATAAAAAAAAAAAATAATATGTATTAACCTAAAGAAAATATAATTTAAAAAAAAATATAGTTAAAAAAAATATAGTTAAAAAAAATATAGTTAAAAAAAACTTATTTAAAACACTCGAGATACAACTTTCTTCCTTTCCGCAGCCCTCCTAAGCCACTTCTGCATACAAACTTCAATTTCATTCTTCGTAGCAGATACCTTCGATATCATTGCTGCATCTAAAAATTAGAATTTCAATTCAATAATATGTTCAACTGTATATAAATAAATATAAAAAAATAACAAAGTACACGTGAATAATTACCAATCATCACTGTGGCTAACTTGGTTGTGTTAAATCTCCTTTTTCCTTTTTTCCCCATCCAACTGAATTCCATAGCCAATTCATCAGACATAACGGTTCCCATGGTCCGCTTGACGAAGCTGGCGCAGTTAGCCCCGCCAATATTCGCTAACTCATAAGCCTGCAAATTAATAATTTATTTACAATCGAGTAGGAACTTTCAGTTAGAAGCAGCTATGGTGAAGGTTCTATTTAATTACCACATTTTTTGCATTTTCCCCATCTCGCAAAAATTCATCCAGCTTTGCAAATTGCTCTTGTGAGTTGATCGGACAGCAAATATGCTCAAAAATCGATGTTACGTTTTGTGTATCTGAGCATTTTTGATGATCAACTTCAAGCTTTTTTTCGATGTCTGTTACTCTTGCAAGAATATCAGTAATCAGGGTTCGCAACACATGCTGCTGTTCGATTATTGTTTTTAAATATTTATTGGTTTGCCCGTCTCCTGAAAAATTAGATTTTTAGATACGTGTTTACGCTAATATGTATTTCCATATTTAAATTCGCTTAGATACAGTGAATTGAACTAATTTTCAGACGCTCTAAAAAATACGATAACTTTTTTAATATTGTACTATACGATTCGAACGTATCTTTTAAATTGTCAATAAAGGACCTCGTAAAAAAATTTGAAAATGTAACTTTTAGTATTCTTTCTACAATTCCAATTAATTGCAATTTTGGAAAAAAAATTTTACATCTTGTAGTAAACTAATTGTTTTAGCTTCTGAAAAAAGTTCACATTGTATAGTACAATAATAAAAAAAGTTATCAACTTTTTTAGAGCGTCCTAATATTAATCCGAGTCACTGCAATTCTATTAACTTACCAATACTTGTAAAATTTGTAGAAACCTGGTCTGAAAACAATAATCCTGGTTTATACACCGATATAACAATTACTTATAGAAAGAAATTAAGCAATTAGCCTAAAATAGCATAAAATCTTTTATTTACATACCTAGCTCGTAGCGTCGGTTGATCCCTGGAGGCGTATGCAGCACCCGATCGGATTCAATCTGGTCGACTGTCCTGCTGAATGTACCTGAAAACAATAATTATGGTTTATACACCGATATAATAATTATTTATGGAAAGAAATTAAGCAATTATCATAAAATAGCAGAAAATCTTTTATTTACGTACCTAGATCGTTGATCGCCGGAGGCGTATGCAGCACCTGATCGGATTCAATCTGGTCGACTGTCCTGCTGAATGTACCTGAAAACAATAATCATGGTTTATACACAGATATAATAATTATTTATGGAAAGAAATTAAGCAATTATTATAAAATAGCATAAAATATTTATTTACGTACCTAGGTCGTAGCGTCGTTTGAGCGCTGGTGGCGAAAGCAACACCGATTCCGATTCTTCATCGGTGTCGCTCATAAGGTGTACAATTTTCCGTTTCCTTAACTGACTGAGTTCAACTTCCGACTGTAAATCAGAAGTCTCCTCAGCCACTTTCGCCTTGGCCCTTGCCTGGGCATAATCATCTGAAAGCATTTTTAAATTATATATTTTTATTTTAGTTTCATCATATCATAAAATCTTTAACTCACCGTAAGTGCCATTCTTAAAATGTTTGACCGGGTGTTTTGGCCAACATTCGTTGACCTGCTCACACGCCTTCATGGCCTTTATTAATCGGCCGTGTGGTAATGAGGGCCAATGACAATAATCACCTATTAACCACGAAGAGGGCACTGCATCTACCGTGCCATCTTTCACGAATTCTACTATAGTCCACGATTTCATGTCGTTGCAGGATCTGCAAAATTTATATTTAATTAATATACAAGAAATATTTTTACACTGTATGCCGCAGGGTCTTCGTTCATGCCGCGGGGTTCATCACACACAGTTTAAATCGGAATAACTTTTTATGAATGGACCAAACGACTTCAATTTCTCTGTAAGGCTAGAAGGATTAATTTAGTAAATGATGGCTATTAAATATGTTGAAAAAATTCATTTGATCGGAATTGTGACAAACCATAGTAAAAATTGAATTTTACAACTTTTTCAATTGGGCTAATAACGAAAATTTAAAAGATGTGTTTTGTAAACTCGTATAAATTATATAAATTCTGAAAATTTCGTTGAAATTGGTTAATTGGTTCACGAATAATAAACGATCAAAAGTGGTAAAAATTGCAATTTTTCATGATTTTCAGCCTATAAGTACCATTTTTACTACATGTGATCGTTTATAATTCGTAAACCAATTAACCAATTTCAATGAAATTTTCAGAATGTATATATATAATAGGTTTACAGAGAAATTGAAGTCGTTTGATCCATTCATATAAAAGTTATTCTAATTTAAAGTGTGTGCGTAACTGTATACAATAATATAACGAAAGGGCGTAAGCAGAAACACTAACGGTAATAAATAGTAACAATGAAAATACTTACTTGTATAAATAGGAATTGAATATACAATATAACGATGCTATGTATCACGGGAGATTTCTGTAACACGTTGTCTACTGAAGCTCTCGCACAAGACTGTTTTTGTCACGCAGCAACGACGCGTTCTTCTTCACATTCGATCGTCGCTTGTTTTACCGATCGTCGCTTGTTCTGTCAACCGTCGCTTGTTTTATCAACCGTCGCTTTTCTCACCGATAATCGCTTATTTCGATATATCGATGGGACGATGGGACCGTTCAGATACGCGTACGACACAGCGAAGCAAGGACCGTCCCGTCGCGCGTCGCGTCGCCTTGTGTTTTTGTGAGTTCAATTAGCAACAATTACTATCAGCAACTGTGTGGGTGGAATTGGATATCTCCATTTCAGATAAGTTTATATTTTTTATTTATTATTATTCATTTAAATTTAACATGACTGGCAAAAGGAAAATCGAAAAATATTATATGCGTGCCAAAAGATTTTCGCGTCTATCGAACAATAGTTTTCACGAAGAAGCTTCTGTTTCATCGGACAGAAGTACAATTAGCAATGTAAACAATGAATTTCTTCAATCAGATTTTTCGTCGTCTAGTACAACTATTGAAAGTGACATTTCTGTAGAAAGTCTTCAGTTTAGAGGAACTACAGAAAGTCAAAATTTCACAGAAGCAACGCGCGCGTTATTAGCCGACACCGACAGTAATGATATAGATGTTCGTGTTAGTTTAGCGGAATGGGCTGTACAACATAATATTCCACATGTCGCGGTTAATCATTTACTTTCGATATTGAAGAAGCCCATTCCAAATTTACCCACGGATGCTAGAACTCTTTTGAAAACATGTAAGACAGTCGTTACTAAACAAATTGAGCCAGGGCATTATTACCATTTTGGTTTACAAAATGCCATTTTAAATCTTTGTAAATTTATGGACATTTCTTCTTTTATTGACAATACAATTCGGATCAACGTTAATATCGACGGTCTTCCATTATCAAAGAGTTCTAGCAGCCAAGTATATCCTATTCTTTGTAGTGTAACAGGATATACAAATGTAGCAATGATCGGTATTTATCATGGTTATGCAAAACCAAAAGACACTAATAGTTTTTTATTCGATTTTGTTCAAGAGGCGATAGCCCTTAGTAATAGTGGATTGTTAATTAATGAACATTTATATCATTTACAAATACAATCTTTTATTTGTGATACTCCCGCAAAATCTTTTATCAAATGCATAAAAGGTCATGCGGGATATCATTCATGTACAAAATGCCATATTGAAGGGGATTTTATTGATAATAGGGTATGTTTTCCAGAAATAAATAATATTAGATTGCGAACAGACCTTGAATTTAGAATGAAAGTTGATGAAGATCATCACACGGGTATAACTTCTTTAGAAAATATTCCGGGAATTGATATGATAAATTCTTTTCCACTTGATTATATGCATTTGATTTGTTTGGGCGTAGTGAAGAAATTACTTTTGAACTTGTGGTGCTGCGGAAAACCTACCACAAAAATTTCAAATTCGGATTCTCTTAATATATCGAATTCTTTGGTTTCTCTGGCAAAGTGCATGCCATTAGAATTTAATAGAAAGCCACGTAGTTTGAATGAACTGAAACGATGGAAAGCAACGGAATTTAGGCAGTTCCTTTTTTACACCGGCCCAGTAGTTTTATTAAACAATATAAGTAAAGATCGCTATACTAACTTTCTTACGTTGCATGTAGCTATAATTATATTATCAAATTCAAAATATTTAGAATTAATTGACTATGCATCTGAATTGTTAAATTATTTCGTTAAAACCTTTAAAGTATTATATGGAGCACAGCACATCTCTCACAATGTTCACAATCTCTTACACATTGCGGGAGATGTAAGAAATCATGGGCCATTGCACGATTTCGGAGCTTTCCATTTTGAAAATTTTTTGCAAACTATTTTAACATCTATTCGAACGCGTGATAAAATATTAGAGCAAATAGTAAAACGGCATTCGGAAAAATGCCATATTTTTAATGAAAAAAAGATGCATAGTAGTAAATTTCCCATTTTTAAAAATGAACATTTTGACGGTCCCTTAATACAAAATATTAAAGCTAGTAAACAATTTAAATGCGTTGATTTCCATCATTTCAGTTTAAAAACTAGTGAGCCAAATAACTGTTGTTCTCTTGTAAATGCTAACATAATTCTTGTTCAAAATGTAATATTATCAGGCGACGAATACAAGATAATCGGTAGAAAATTTTTACATCTAAAAGATTTTTATGAAAGTCCCTGTAAATCATCCGAATTTGGAATTTTCTCTATAGAATCTCCTTCTTTAGGTCCTTTCGAAATTTTTAATGTTACGGATGTTGTCGCGAAATATATTAAATTTGAAATGAATGAAAAAATTATTGTTTTCCCATTGCTACATTGTCTTTCATAAGTATATGTATACAGTGGCGTGCAATAATTTTCGGCCGCTCTCAAAGAGACGATAACTTTTTTAATATTGTACTATACGATTTGAACTTTTTTGGGAAGCTAGAGCAATTAGTTTACTACAGGATGTGAAAAAAAATTATTCAAAAATTGCAATTGATCGGAATTGTTGACAAAATACTAAAATTTACAATTTCAACTTTTTATGTGGGCCTATATTGAAAATTTAAAAAATACATTTTGTAGATCTGTGTGAATTTTCGGCCTCTAACTGCAATAAATCTAAGGATTCTTACATCTTTCAATGCTTGTCGTTTTTTACACTTTTTAAATTTTCAATATATGACCACATAAAAAAGTTGAAAATGGTACTTTTAATATTTTATCAACAATTCCGATCACTTGCAATTTTTGAACAAATTTTTTTCACATCCTGTAGTCAACTAATTGCTCTAGCTTCCCAAAAAAGTTCAATTCGTATAGTACAATATTAGAAAAGTTATCGTCTCGTTTAGAGCGGCCGAAAATTATTGCACGCCACTGTACATATGTTCGGATATCTTTTTCTTTATTTTTTTTTTAATCTAGCTTCAACGTTTAACACTTTTAGCACGTATGTATGTAATAGTTACGGTAATTATACATAAAAGGTTACAAGAGGTTTAACCTTTTCTGCATACTTACTATAATTATATTTGTCCAAGCCAATTGTAACATTGCAGTTGTGCTATATGTAAAGCCAGCCAAAATGTGGGACTATAGGGCTACCGGCGAACTACCCACATTAAAAAAAGCAGTAACGTGCTACGGGTAACACCTCATTTGGGTGGTACGGAAGTTTACCCATTTTATATGAATTAGGGAGTGAAAAGGTTCTGAAAAGGTTTCAAACTGTTATATATCAGTTCTGATTGAAACAGTTATGAAGAACCAAAACAATGTTATAAATGTTATATATTATAATAATATTATAATGCTTTCAGATGTGGTGACAACGATGATGAATCCGATTCGGTATTGCCTCCGGCATTAAAACCACGTATGTATTCGTCTTGCAGTGCAGCTGGCTAGGTAAAAAGGAAAAGAGAAGATTTGATACTATGAACTTCGCCAAAGTAATAATAGGTAATTATTCACATTCAATTTATTATTTTTGATATTTAGTTCTATACAATTGAATATATTATTGAATTGAAATTCTAATTTTTAGATGCAGCAAAGATATAAAAAAATATCTATTCATCAAAAAGAACCAGCAGTTTCCATACAGATGTGACTTAGGAGGACTGAAGAAATAACTAAACTTATATCAAAAGTTTTTTAATAATGTAAGGCAGGCATGTCAAATTCTTTTACCACCAAGGGTCTCATTCAGTATTATAAATTAATTCGAGGGCCGCAATAGAAAAGAGCAGACTCGAAATAAAAGGAAATACATTTGTGTTATTAACATTGCTGTTACGCATACAAAATAACATACGTACAAAAGTTGTTTTTCTTCAAGTTTACTTTGTTTGAATAAATGTATTTCATTTTTGTTTCGAAGAAACTTTCCAATGTTTTTCAATAATCAAATTTTCAAAATTTGGTTGAATTTGTTAAACTGTAATTTTTTTTTAATTGATTGTACATGCGGGTCTGTTCATCTTGACCTTTCCGCATTTTTATTATTTTTTAACGTTGAAAATAGTGGTTCACACATACAGTGACTGAATAATATTCGAACACTTAAAAAGACGATAACTTTTTAAATATTGGACTATACAATTTGAACTTTTTTGAGAAGTTAGAGCAATTGATTTGCTACACAATATGAAAAATACTCTTCAAAAAAATTCTATGTATTCGGAATTGCAGAGAAAATACTAAAAGTTGTACTTTGCAACTTTTTTATATGGGCTTATATGGAAAACGTAGTAAACACGTTTCGTAGATCTGTATCTATTCTTACAACTTTCAATTCCTGTAGTTTTTTCCTGCATCAACCGATTTCGATGAAACTTTTACAATGCATATAATTGACACAGATCTACAAAATGTACTTTCTAAATTTTCAATATAGGCCCACATAAAAAAAGTCTAAAATTATAACTTTTAGCATTTTCTTTGTAATTCCGACAATTTGCAATTTTAAAAAAAATTTCTTTTCACAACCTGTAGTAAACTAATTGCGCTCTTGTTTTCAAAAAAAGTTCAAATCGCATGGTACAATATCAAAAAAGTTATCGCCTTTTTAAAAGTGTTCGAATATTAGGGGGAGTTAGTGTATAAATTATACATACATATATGTATATACATATACATATGTGCTACCACTGCTACGTAAATCACTCCTATAATAGAAAAATTTATGTACATTTTATCATTTTTGTACTTACATCTTTTATAATAGTTATAAATAAGTTATCAATAAATATATATTAGTGTTATACATATATGCGATTGTATTGTACTATGTATGTACTATATAATAATTAATGTTAATAATAAATGTGATATTTGTTTCACTTTTTAACCTCATACAAGGAATATTGTTTAGTAGTTTAAAATATGCAGAAACGATATCCTATAACCGTCCTGTAAATGTCCTTTTAACGTTCAGAATATGTGTAGCAGATATCTATGTATATAAAGTCTTATAATTAATTTTTAAAAATAACTACTATTTTAAATTTCACTTAATTAAATTTACTATAAGGTATATATATTGCTTATCTTATCACTATATATATTGTTATAAATAATCGTCATATAATTACTAAGTAACTTTTGTTTAAACAGTCTCTTTATCTGTTTATAGGAAATGTGTGAAAAATATACATATATTGACACTTTAATTGTGGTAACAGCCGGTGTAGCGTGATGGCAAAAGTATCACGTTTCCACACGAAAGACCAGA